>LKNJ01004664.1:0-19857 GCA_002120245.1 Maccullochella peelii | reverse complement strand
ATATACATACATACACACACATATATACATACATACACACACATATATACATACATACACACATACATACATATACATATATACATACATACATACATACATACACATATACACATATACACACACACACATATATATATATATATACACACACACACACACACACACACACACACACACAAGGTGGGCGCAGGCATTCTAAACAACTACACCACCACTGCTTCTCCTTACTCTGATGAAGACATGTTTTATGTCGTTAGCTCTATTAAAAGCTCTTAGTATAACGGTGTGCTCCAGATCTCATCTTTCCAGGTCCTTCCTCACTTGTCCTGTCTGTTGAGGCACTGGTTTGAGCTTTACAGTAAGTTGGCTGATGCCAGCATATGAGACTCCTTCACCTTTAGCCCGCAGGGCTCTAGCATGGTAATCTGCTTGGATAAAACTAAGACAGCAGTATCCAAGTTTCCAATCCTTTATTGTACTTTCAAGCAAACAAAAGCCTTTGCTGCTTAAAATGTTGCTATAAAGGATTTGTTGTTTGTATGGGTTTGAGCATTTAGGCTATCCTTTGTGATCTCCTTTTGATAACTAATGTAATAACTAATGTAATGTTTTTTCACTTCAATTCACTGATCCTCCCCTGAAACTGTTTGGAGGCCCCTGGGGAGGCCTGCCTCACACAAACCTCTGCTGTAGACTACTGTATAAATTGCCTTGACATTCACTATGCCATGTAAACGAACAATGTTTAATTTGAATGAGACACAAAACACTTAAATGTTCAATTCAAGGAATTTAAGGCAAATAAAGCCTTTCTGACAGTTATTCATCTTTTTTTTCAGGCTCAAGCACCAAATTCATGTTAATTAGCAGCCAAAGGATGTATTCAAATGAAAACAAAAAGATAGTAATACTAATAAAATAAGAGAGAAAAGTATCTTTTCAGCATTTGTTGGTTTGACTGGAAGTGCCATTAACATTTACTGAACTTGTGCACCCTAATCTCAGACAAGGCAATGGATCACTCTCTGTCTAGCAAATAGCAGCAAGGTGGAGAAACAGAGAGAGAGAGAGAGAGAGAGAGAGAGAGAGAGAGAGAGAGAGAGAGTGTCTGTTTTGTTTCACGGGTGACTGCAATTCCCCTTTTGTTTCCTGCTCAAAGCCTGGTGGATTGGAAACACATTTCCACCCGAAGTCTGCACCTCATCCCTGAAGACTCACACACAAGCACGCACACTCTCTCTCGCTCTCTTACACACACACACACACACACACACACACTCATGCTCAGGCTGAGACCCACACACACAAACACAAAGCAAAAAACACACACACTCAAATTCACTTGACTCTCTTCTTTACTCACACACTCTTCTCACACAAACAGCCAAAGGCCAGTGGTAAAAAGCCATTTGCATTGGCCCGCCGTCCTGATAATCAACCTCTAATCAAGGGCTTATAGGATCATTAAGGCTCGTTAGGGCTCGTTAAGCGCTGATTTATACACTGTGTATGGATGGTTCCAACCCACTGCCTCATATTCATTGGGACATTAGGAGATGGACATTGGCATTTGCATTGATATATTGCTCTCGCATCCTCTAACCCCTTCATTCGGTCTGTGTTTGTATATATGTGTGTGTGTGTGTGTGTGTGTGTGTGTGTGTGGGGTCCTGTCTTTTCCCTCAACAGCTGTGTGTGGAATAGTAATCTTGATCTTATCCTGTAATTTGCTAATTACCATAATCACGCATGACATCGTGAGGGTAATTTCACACACACACACACACACACACACACACACACACACACAAAGACACACACACTAACATATGGACACTTTTATTGGGGTGTAATTGCCTCCGGCCAGTTGATAGGAGTCATCTCACTTTAATATCCTTTTGTCTGAGATCACACATTCACGGTGTTTCTTCATGTATAATAGCTCTTTGTGAATCCGTTTGTTTGTGTGTGTGTGTGTGTGTGTGTGTGTGTGTGTGTGTGGTGTCCATACTTCAGTGTATGATATTTACTTTAGGGGGGCAGGTGAAAGTGTGTGACACACAAAAGTCAAAGGTCCTCCAAGGCAAGATTTTAATTTGACGACAGCAACAATAAACGTAATCAGCAGTGCAAATGTTGTTGACACAGAGTGGTGGTGTCAGTATTGCTAACGGGCTGAAAAGTTGTGGCAAATTAAAAAAGCTGTGTAGGTGTCTGTGTATCAGCCATATATAATTACATGGCTTTATTAACAACAGGTGGCTTGTTAAACTTGTATTAATATGTCACTGAGTGTAAACACAACATAAATCTGATCCAAAAGAATTAAGCTGTGGGCTGTAAAACCAAAAGAATGAACTGAAAAATGCAAAAACCTTCTGTAGAGCCGAGGGGAACTGGAGATTCAGTTGATTCACATATAACGTAGTCTCTGATCCATTGTCAATAAAAATAGTGCAGCTTTAAGGTTATACAGGATACACTATGAGAGCCAGGATTTCCATCACAGTTACTGTAAATACTAAAGATTAATAAATTATTGTACTAAAATAGCAAAAGGCTATAATAGCTACAATGTGCAACTGCCTCCAAAGTACACTCAAATTATTAAATACAAATATTAGCTTACACAAGTGTGACCCAAGGCAAAGTGAAAGCAAGCAGCAGTACATGCTTTAATTCTAACCCAGCAGAATTCTTCATGTACCTACAGTATGCTGCAGCACATGGACCTGAAACCATGCCTGCAACTACATTTACCTTGTGTTCTCAGCTAACACCGTTAGCAATGACTGCCACCACACAAACCCTCTCTCGATAAATAAAACGTATTTGTCAATTCACTGAGGCAGTGATTGCTTTGAGTTCCAACAGCGTTCTGCTATTCTGAATTAGTGTACAGAAGACGAGCCAATGAAATTATGCTAATTACAAATTCATATTTAAAATGTACTGTATAACTCCAGCTTGTGTGCAAACTTCAAGGGGCTGCACAAAAACAGATTTTAGCCTATAAAACAAGGAGGTATCTCTGACAGATCCAACAATCCTACATTAAAAAACACAAAGAAAAGCAGTAGCAGGTGTGATGTGTCCATTAACGCCGATAGAAAAAACACATAGTAATCTTGCAGTTTGTGACTAGGAGTTTAAATTCCTGGTGTCTGAGACTGCAAACGCTAGCACTCTGCATGTTTTATTGGATGGTGAAGCTTCAGGTGATAAACTCTCCCCTCTTTGTTGGCACAACTTTTTGGCAGAGTTAACAATATTTATGACAAACCTGTCTCATGTTGGACTTTAATAGCATTTAATGGCCTAATCCTGTTTGGATGTTTCATTTAAAACATATGTCTCCAGCTTGTGTGCAACCTTTAGTAAGCTACACAGATCAAACAGCCCAGATTTTAGCCCATAAAACAAGGAGGTACCTCTCAGATCCAACAATCCTACATTTTACATTTACAAAAAATGTATATTTCAACTGTATTTTTAATATTTGAAAGATTTCTTTAAAACAGTCATATTGAATTCCTAACAACTATGCTTCTATAAATATCCTTTCATCCTAATCAGAATAATTTGCCTGCTGATGAAAACAGCACTGAAATCACAAAACTGATTATTGAATGACCCTTCATAGCTTGAAAAACAGTATTTTGAAATTATTAGTGTGACCTTAACATTATGCCAACTGTTTTTGTGAACTTTGTGAAAATCCCTCTTTGCTTTTTACAAGGAGTAAGCAACCCAAACTTAATGCTAACTGATGTGTATCGCATTGAAGCCTGGGCAGTGCACTCAGGGATGCTCAACTAATGGCCTTTTAAGCTTAATGACCTAAGCCAAGCAAAACTGAATGTTTATAAAACTCTCATTCATCAGTGGAGTTTATTCAGGCAGTCCTAATGGATGTCTTCTAAAGCCATGCTAAATGAGGTGGTTGTTCTTTAAATCTGCTGGTTAAATGGTATTCACATCTTCGATTAAATGCAAACTGAGGGAGAAGTTGTTTTATTCATTTCCTCTGTTTGTTTTTCTTCAATTAGTTTATCAGCAAGAAGTTTCTCAGAGCAATGAGGTTGAAGAAGCAGGTGAGGAAAGTGCAAAAGGGAGAGGGGATTATATAACACTGGTGAGAACTTTAAATCTACAATATAAATAAAACTTCCCAGGAGTGAAAGAACCCCAACAGAGCATGCTAGCAATCCTAACATCATTTTGGAGTTGGCATCACTGGGGTCATAAATCGTACCCAGCACCACTTCACTCCCTGAGGACTACATAACCTTTTAATTCATCAAGAAAAACCAAAACACCAAGCTTTTACACAGCAAAAGGGGATAAGAGAGATGTATGTCTGAGAGAATGTAGAAACACATGGAAAAGAACAGCCTTTTTCCTCCAAAGCTTCATGGTGAGAGACTTAACAGGATTGCATTGATTTTAAGCCACTCTCTGCGAGGTGCAGTCACGGCAATGAGCTACGAACAAGTTCCTTTTTTTTCCTTTTTCTTTTTAATATGTGTTAAAGAGAGATGAGGGAATGGTATGTTTTAGCTATAAAGTGTATTTGATGCTGCAGGTCTCAGACTGCTGTGCAGGGGAGGTGAGGTCAGTCCATTTGTAACCTGCTGCAGGTCTGAAACAACTGAGCACCTCAAGGTGCCTCAAGGACCATTTTCAGGACACTTACACATAACAGACTGGCACCTGTGCTCACAGAGTTAGGACAACGTGGAAAAATGTTCCACAGTATAAGAGGTTAAGTAGACCTGTGAAGTAGAACAGGTTACCTTTGCACACTAAAAGTTGTGTTTGTCCTTAAAAAAAGATTTGTTGAAAATCTCTCCAGTATTTCTGTGTATGTTCTTACCGTGCCACTTGAAATGAACAAACCAAACAGAAACAAACCAGACTGTACTGTTGTGTTATGCTTGTGCCTTAACATTTCTTGCCAGATAAACTAAAATGGTTTCGTTTCTAGTGTTTTATTTTAGTTATTTTTTGACAGCAGTCTGAATGTTCAGTAGCCTGAGACACCGTTTTACTGCTGCTGTTCAATCAGTAGCAAATTAATTACAAGCAATGTGAAACACAGGCCCTAATCAATATGCTTTTTCTCATTTTACATGTTTACTACAAAAAGATGAGAGCAATACAAAGCAGTAATAACAGTGTTATATTAACACAAATAGGCCAGTAAGCAGATGAAGATCAAATGAACAATATTGAAATAATTGAAAATGCTAGGTAGCAAACATGCATTAATAATTGCATGGACATTTGTTGATTTCTAATTTAGTGTATAAATTAATGACTAATTGGTTTTGTTGTGAGGATGGTGGACCACCCCGGTGCTGTTTTTGAGGGGTTGCAAGATGATTAACAGGATAGTAAAGCAAACAAATAGAAAGGGTTATGCCGCACAATACTATACTATTTTCTTTCTTTCTTTTTTTTTTTTTGATGATGCATTTCCTTTTTTTATGTGAAATTCTACTTTACCTCTTTGAGCCTTTAGAAAAATATTCAAATACTGAGAAATAACAGAGAAAAGACAAAACAGGGGAAAAATGTCATTCATTGTCATAACCCATTGACTGATGGAACTGGATATGATGGGTCACAAGTAGATATTGCTTCATTTTAAGGAGCCACATGACAAAAAGGTTGGAACCACTGGTGTTTGTAAAGGTTTGGGTTACCCAGACTGAGCAATTTACTGAGCAACCGACAGGGAGTCCTCTACAGTGACAAAACTGCATATTATACATAACATCTTGTAGTCAATATCAACAACAACTTGTTTATGCTTTATACTAACAACTGTTGGAGCCTGACACATTTCTCAAAAACACTGCAATCGTAGCACTCCTTGATAGAAAACAAGAACTCCACCATTACCCACTTCACATGTTGGTCCAAACTTGACCTCAAACTCATCATTAGCACACCTATAGAGAGCGCACTACCTAGTCAACATCAGAGGAGAGGCAGTGGAACAAGCTGATGCTTTGAAGTACTTCGGCACCACACAACACTACAACCTCAGTTTCAACCATCCATTAATACAGTACATCCACAAACTTTTTTAGTGTCTCATAATGGTCTAAAAACAACACTGAATACACTCTTAGTTAGAAACAAAAACTTATAACGACAAATGAAAATAGCTAGGATTATATTTACAGAATATCAGTGCATAATATTGGGTATCAGCAAATTCAATCAATACTGACACCTGTATGGCTCTTCAAAAACGTACATCTCTCTCCTTAAAAGCTAGAGTGGTATTTACACTCTGTAAGCATCTGTCAGGGCTGTGGAATCAACTATAAATGTATTTTATGAAATGGCCAGAATGTCCCACTCCGGACACTACATGGGTTTTCCGACAATAAATAGCATACTGTAATAGCAAACAGCTTCCATTTATAGCTCTGCAATAGAAGTTAAATTATTGTCTTCATTGTGAATTGGTCATGTCCTCTTTGTCTGACCCCTAGCATGAAAAAAAGAGATCAAAATCATATCGCAACTGATTTACTGGAACGCTCAGACAGAGGCAGAGATGGAGACAGAGACGGCACAGCTAGGGAGCTTTTACAGCTCATTACAGACTGGAGTCCTGGAGCTTCTTATGTAACTCCCAGCCCAAGCTTCTGTTGCTCTGTTTATGTGTATCTTGTTTGGGAGACAGACAGAAACAGAGAGAAACAAAAAGTGAAATATCTGGTTCCAAAAGTACTGAGAACAACAATGAATCATCCATCCAATTAAGCGTGCTATTTTTTTTCCCAAATGCTTTATTTATTCCACTTTTTTCTTACCAACATTTTTTTCCCTTTGATTTGCCTGTTTACCCTTTGAAACTCCATTTAAGATGATTCATTTACCCAACAATTAATTCCGATGTGGCCATATGAAGAGATCTTACTGTCAATGAGTCAGTTTTATTCTTGTCAAATGTGTCACCATGTCAGGGTAACTTGCAATCTAATGCCATTCTTGTAAAAAGCTATAATGGTTCTAACGGTTTACAAAGCATTATTCTTCCCTAAAAAAAATATCAGCAAATTTCGCTGGCCTTGACACCATGCATCATTCTTCTCATGTCTATGAGTGAAAGCCATTGCATTTTAAAAGCAATACATTGCTGCAAAAACCCTGTTAACTTCGTCACTACTGCTCAGTGTTTTGTCCTATTCCCTGCCATTACAGGTTACATAGTGCCTTCCAGTATTGAATTCTTTGGGAACAGCCACTTGCTGGGAGCAAATTAAACAAATCAGGCAAAGATTTTTTCATCAAATATAATCAAGGCAAACCTTACCCCCACTTCTCCTTCCCAGGGTTTTGTTTCGTCTGTTGTCTGTCTTTGTGTTATTAAAGCTTATAATTTCATTTCATTTTATTTAACAGGAACAATGCACAATAGATATATTGTACCAGATATAGCTAAAAGCTAATTTCCATCTGTAGTCTCTGGGCGGAGACCACCAACAATATACAATAATAATAATAATAATAATAATAATAATAATAATAATAATAATACAGACTTACATGTATATTCAGTCACTGTTGGCAAAGTTGAGAGCAGACCATTACTCTGAAGACAATAAAGCAGATACATGTTGAGCCATGTTGATGAAAGGGGTCTATGCTGTGCACCAGTGTAGCAAGGATGATATTCTAGAAGATGAATGTGTAACTGCACCTTACAAGGTAAATTAATTACATTATTGTTTTCCCAAAACAAAGTTAAAGTTTTTACTTTAACTTAAGTTTTATCAGCCTGCAGGCTTAAACAAATTAGGTGGGCCACATATGTTTTGTATGTCTGTGACATGGAGTAGAACCTTGGTCGTAAATAAACAATCATATTTAGTTCTCTCCTGCTCCAATTTCCACTGCCCTTTTGCCCTTTTACATGATAAAAATGTCTGAGATAAATGCATCAAGGCCGCCATCAACTGTCCCGTGTGACTGAGTGCAGGTCTTTAAATAACACAGTTGTTAATGTGATTAGTGCTAATGACTGCAGGAAACATGGCCAAGGCAGAGAGTCTGTCAGCCTGAGGGAGCAGAGGACTTATCCCCAACTGTAACCCTGAGGGGTAAAGTGGGCTGACTGTGAGAAAGGAAGGGCAAGGCTGATGAACACATGCATAAAATATTTTTTTGTTCACCTTGGGTGGCATTTCTCTCCCGTACACACTGACTCTCTGCCCCTCTTTTATCCTGACCTGAAAAAAAATCTATTAAATCAGGAGCTATAACATCCCAGTGCTCAAGATGATACTGCAAAAATGATCTACATGGCTTACCATCACCCCAGGTATCAGCCACAGACCAGCTCTGAACTATCCATTCACAGAATGGGGTTTGAGGCCGAGAAGGATTTGTCATCATTCATCTGTTTGACAGCCTGGAATCCCATCACTGTGATAGCGATGTGTGCGTGAGTATGTTATCACGCATGGCTTAAACACATGCACACTCATTAGCTGGTCATATACACACACAGGCAACCTTCACATCATCACTAAAACTGTAAGACTGGAAAGCAAACAGCATGATGCAACATGTTCTGAAGGGCACCAGAGCCAGTGGTCATGTTTTCATGTTCAGGTTCGAATCAATGTTGTAGTCTCTCAGCAGGCTGAAATGGGATCTGGCTTCTAAAGCACACACTACTACAACACAACAACATTACACAAAACACAACAACATTTCAGACTACAGAAAGGGAGGGACAACTCTTCTTGTTTGTGATTGGACCGAAACCCAAGTCAGTTCAGAGATTATTCAATGCGGTGCTAGATTGGATCAACCGGAGAAACCGTTTTCGAATGTTGCAGTGGTGTGATCTGGCTCATCTCAGCTCGACTCAAGCCGGCTAATGGCGCCGCTTGCGACTCAGCTTGTCGAGTCACCTGTTTTAACAGTCAATCAGCTGGTCATCTCAACCCGCTTGTTTTTTTATGTTTTTGCCATTTATCAATACTAGAAATGCAACTGTAGTCAGTAACTCACTATCACCATCCTATTCATATTTTAAGACGCTACAAATTATGGCCGGTAGTTAGAACGGAAGTACAGAGTCGTTGCTATGGAAACGATACACCCACTGGCAAGTTTCAGAACGTTGACCGGCGCATTGCAAGTAGTAGTAGTAGAACACATGACTTGGTTCATGGTTGTAAATAAAACTTTCAGCCCTAATTCCCCCCATTATAGCAATCCACATACAGAAGGGAAATGACAGGGAAGAGAAGGGACAGTCAACGAGAGAGAGAGAGAGAGAGAGAGAGCGCTGCAAACTGTAAACAGCTGTTTCCATGTGCCTCCCCCTGCTGATTTTGAGTGAATATTGTTGATGCTCTGATTAATAAATGTAAATGAGTAATGCTTTGTTTGTGATGTGATTGCTTGAGTCGAGCTGAGGCAGGTCAGATCACACCACCGCAACTTTTCCCTGCAACGTTCTCAAACAGTTTCTCCAGTTGATCCAATCTAGCACCGCATTGAATAAACTCTGAATTGACTTGGGTTCGGTCCGGTCACAAACAAGAAGAGTTGTCCCTCTCTTTCCGTAATCTGTAATGTTGTTGTGTTTTGTGAAACGCTGTTGTGTTTTGACCTTCAGGGCCACCTTATATAGATGAGCTAACTAGCCTGCAGACATTCCAAGATCATCAATCCCTTGATCTTGAGTGAATGAAAAATAGATGTCACTAGCATTTGAAACTCCAGACTAATGAAATTCTATATGTAGGTTAATAATACAGTGAACTCTATTTGCCATCTACAACATGTCAGTGTGGTGAAAAATTGTGTCTTTTTCTCCACCCATTGAGGCTAAATCCTATGACTGAAAATGAATTTTGTCTCCAGAGCAGCTCTGCCTCCAAAAGTGAAAGAAGAATATGAGGTATGGGCAGCAAAAGAGAACACTTACACATCTTTTACTCTGGTGTGGCAGACTGGAGTCAGCACTAAATCTCAAATCAAAGTTGCTCTGAAACACCCCCAGCAGAATGTATCTGCCATAACCTGAGAGAAAAATGGGGATGTGATATTGTTGTCACTGGGGATGTGAATGAGGGGTTGATATTAAAGCAACCCTAAAGGAGAATGGACAAATGATGGGATGCAGCAAGCATGCAAACCAAGGTAGAGAGGTGTCTGGTTGGTGATACGTGAAGAGAAATGATGAGATGATTGGATGTTACCTGCCTAGGGAGAGAAAAGGTTTGGAGTCTGTGTGTTAAAGTGCGCACAGCACCCAGATTTTCTAGTACAGTAGCTTAGTATGGGAAAAAACTGCACACACACACTGACACACATGATTCACACATTCTCAGATATACACATATTTACCAAAGCCCCACCATAATAAATTAATTCTGGAGAAAAACACTTGATTCCATTTTTTTTTCTGTAAAATTTATAAATTATGATGAAACCTTAACCTTAATTGTGGGCCTGACACACTAGATAAATATCTGCACATCCAATACACAGACACACAGCCACACTTGCTGTTGCAAATGCACACAGTCAAATGCATAAATATGTGAGAATGCACACCCACATACATATGCTTTGACAGCTACAGCAGAAGTCTCCAAGCTAAAGCCGAGAGCCTCTGTTTAAAGTCGTATGTCCAATAAAGATGCATTTATCGTGAAACCATGCAAATAGATGTCTATGCATTCATGCACAAACTAATACACTACAATCATGAAAACGTGCTGCATACCCATTGCGATCAATCACCATATTACGGCATGCCACTCTCCAAACCAGTATTACACCACCATGTTCTTGAATGGAAGGCTCAGATTGGTTAAGAGTGTTATTTCTTGTGTTGCCATTTATTTCATGTTGAGATATGACCTTGGGCCCTGGCAGTATTTGCATTATCACAAGCTCATTCATTTTCTCCCTGAGCCAGGACAGGAGAAAAAGGGATTGCTATATTGAAGCATATGAGTAAGAAGTGATTAGAGTGGGGTCAAAGAGCTGACATTTGCTCAAGTAAACTTTAAATAGAGGATGCACTGCCCACGGTAGCTGAGAATTTCAGAGGAAAATTGGAGAGAAATCACCTGCACTCAATTTCAGATGCTACATTTGAACAAACTGCCCATTGAGTATGAATGATAGAGCCATTTGGATAATGATGAGCATATTTTAGGCCTCATTAAAGGCTGGGCAGGGTGGCCTACTGCTTAAAGATACCAACCTTTAACCCCAGGACCCACACATGTATCAGCCAAAATCTACCCTCTTTAAGCACTGCCAAATTATTTTCACAGATGGGAAGTGTGACATCAAGTTATTGTAAATTGGTAAAATGGAGTGTCACAAGAGCTGCATGATTTTTCTAAGAATCAATCACCCCCCAACGGACACTGATGAGCCAAAGACTGAAAACAGCCCACTTATGAAAGAGGCAAAAGGAACCTGGCACAAATTGTGCCACCACAACATTGGTTAAAAAACAGCCATGACAGAATCTGTAGCTTGTCGTGCCCTGACAAATGTGGTAGGCAGCCAGTATTCTTGCAAAAATTCCACTTCACTCAGCAGAAACACAACAATACACTAGGCAAAGGAGTAAAACATCGGATAACGCCAGATTTTTGTGATATAGTGTATTTAAGGTTTTCCTTGTATTCAGGGTATGAAAGGAGTATTGTGTGTACGCCGCTGCAGGTCAGCTGTGGTTGTGTGGCATGTGCACAGACTGGGTAAAACAAAGAACACTAAAGCTGCACTAATTGATATTTTTAAATTAACAATGGATCAAATGATTACATTAATACAGTAATATTAAAGGGCTAACTTTTAGGGGTAAATAATCAACAGACTCAGTTCCTCTCAGCCCTACGAAGCTTTTTAGCATCTTTCAGCTCATTGTTTTGGTTTTAGGGCTCACTCTCACTGCTCTCATCGGTGTCCTTTCAGGACACTGCTGGCAGCAGTTTTAAGCCAAAAAGCTCTGATAACTCTATGGTACCTGCTCACCACCAAACAGCAGAGAGACAAAGTGACTAGCTGGTGAACATAGTGAAGCCTTTAGCAGCTACAGAGCCAGAGTTAGGGTTAGGGTGGAGACCAAAGCAGCAAAATAGTTTGATTCACAAAACAACTCCAGATAAATGCTAATGTTGCTCAGTGCCTGCTGGATAGGAAATAGACAATGGTTTGCTAACACATTTGCTACAACATCTTTATGCAGTGATATGTCATAGATATACGTTTCATTTACAAGCGCAATAAAGAGTAATTGATTAATTCTGTGATAGTTAATGCAGTTCTGGCATTTCCTAACTGGAAGTTTTGTATGAGATTTAATCTTAACCCCATTGTTGCTATTCATGTACTATTAATTCAATTTCTGAATGCAAATTATAATGTTTTTAGGTGCTTTTGTTCATAACTGTGTACAGAGTGATGAATATTTCTATGTGGTGCATACTGTAGCAAGGCATACTTAGAGTAAGACAATACATTTTTAGCCTCTGGCCATTTCTCCCTTCCTGCCTCTAAGGAGATAGAGGGGATTTATCAAATGGTGTCATCAGCAGTGGCATATTGACTTGGTGGGTTTGTGTGTGTTTCAGACATGTTTACTTTCCCCCAGGCAGATAGAGCAGAACCCCTGCAGACCCATATGGCCTGGCATATGGCTCACCCTCTGCCCCACTTGCAACACACACACACACACACACACAAACATGCTGAAGAAATAATGTAATGTACACAGGACACTGTGGCATAATACAAACAGGTACACAGAACAACCCGTCCTGCCCTGAATCCACTGGCACTATCTAGACTTAGTGGGTGTTCAGAACAGAATCAGACACAAGTTAATTCCTTCTCTTTCTCTCTTTTTCTCTTTCAACAGAGATGAAACATTTCATTTCATCTCTCTCATTGATTCAGGTAGATCTAACACGGACTTTGGATCGCTCTCTCTCCAGTTTGATCTCTGCAGCTGCCTCTTCTCGCTAGTTCTGCATACCCAGTGAGTCCGCTGGACTTTGATTAATCTTTGGCAGCCTTGTAGGCATAGTAACTGTTGCTACGAAAAGTTTCCCTGCACAGAATTTGGAGGGAAGCTAACTACTGACATGTACTCGCAGGAGAACACACACACACACGCACACGAACACAAATATGCAAACATAATATCCCACTTCGATCCATTACTCTGCGGGGTATAAATGCTCTCTCCGATTTAAATGTTTAGCAAACCCCCTGATGTGTGTGTGCATGTGTGATCCTCCACTGTTGATGCATGTGCTGCTAAACAGAAAATTGACCAACATAAGACTCAAGCAGCAAACACTAACCACACACATACACATAGACACACATGTGTGGTGAGTAGCTTTTCTTTGCCTTTATTTGGACTCTCAGATTGAGTATAATCACTGGAGTATTGATTGAGTATAATCACTGATTTGCATTAAATGCCACACACACACACACTAAATGCATGTGACATGCCCATGCATCACTCAGGTATTTCCCATAAAGATCACAAACGGAGTACCTCATTTAGAAGGCAGAGCGGTGTAAGCTCTTAACGGCACAAATTATTACTAAATATAAATAGATTTTATTATTTATCATCTGATGCGCTCACTCATTCTTTTGGGTAGCAAAGCCTATTCTATATATCCAACTGAGTAATGATTTGTTGATGTCAATGATCTGATCTCCTTTAATGCTCAGTAAGGGTTAATTACTGAAGTCTTTCTTTAAGAAAATTACATTTGTGATAAACTTGGATGGAGTCTGTGAGTGCAAAATCTGACTTTGATCTCTGAATCTGATTTTATTGAGAACTCTTCCAAGAATCCTTGGAGGAGTTTAACTAACCCTCACTTTATTCAGCAAATGATGTGTTTGTTTTCCATGCTGAAAAAACGTGTGTGTAGTAATGATACAAAATAGCCTTTCTTCTTTAATGTTCATTTAGAAAGATTAATCACACCGTTCTGTCAAAAGCCAGCATTTTTGAAGGTACATTTAACCACTGTTTTTCAGTTGTTGGCAGAGCAAAAGGACAAGCAGAGAAGAGGAGAGAACACCAATGACAAGATGGTTTTGCAGTTTTGTACCATAAAGCAATGCTGATGATATTCTGTGGAACACATTGGACACACTGGAAATTGATCCAAATACACTAGTGGAAGATTCCATCATCCTTCTCAGAAATGGTCCACTTTCCATGAAGTAATCTAATGAAAATAATGTCTCAAATTTGAAGTGGCAATATTTTATTGATGGTGCCGTAATACAAACGTTTGAATAATGGCACAGCGTTTAAGGTAGAAAAAACCAATTGCCAAATTCACTGTTAAAATATTCTGCACAAGTGCAAAGCTGTATTTTGTATGCATGCATTTACCTTGAGTATTAATCAGAGGCAATGGCCCTGAACTGTTATTCATTTCCACTGTGTGATCACCTTTTTTCTAAATAAGCCAGTTGTCAGTTATTAACACACACAAATTAAAATTGTCCTAGAGTATATTTGTTGTTTGGTAAATGTCATTTCAGCATTGCTTGAGCTATAATTCATCTACATTACAGAATGGACAACCATTTGTTGTTCCGCATTTTAACGTCATTTGAAAATCAAGATCATTTTAATTTCACTGAGCAACACTCTTTGGGCAACAGTAAGTGGAGGAAGGGACTACGATATAGTTTCAATACTTGGTTTGACTCGACGTTATTTTGTGACCTTACATGTAATTTTCTCATACAGGCTTCTGTGAAAGATTGTTCCAGTACTGAACATCTACTCACACTTATATAAATGGAAAGGCTTCATAAAAAAAAAATATATATACAACTTATTTTCTTTTTTCCATCACAGGTTTTTGTGTTGCCAATTTCAGGTATGTTTAGCATTTTGAACAGAAGTGTTACCAATTATTGCAAGAGATTTCATTCTTGAACGAAGTGTCTAATGTAAAAAACAGGGTGTAGTGTTCTGCAAGAAGTGTGTTGCAGAGTTGCAAACAAAGTGCAAAACAGAAAATATATTTGTACTTTTGGTGCCTTTGTTTAAGGCATGGTTACAAAAGTTAAAGGTTTTGATGCTTTTGTCTAAGCATTCACTTTCAGTGTGTAAGCAATCGGCAATGTAATGTAAATATTACTGTTATTGTGTACTCTCCAAATATTTGGACAAATTGTATTTTGAAGCTCTGGCAACATTTAAGCCCTTTGAATGGAGTTGAATTGCATTGCATTGAATTGACTTCTCTCACAATGCTACTCTTTTGTTACAATAACAACCAAAGATCAAGTACAAGGCAGGATGGCCTTCTCTTTCTCCATGTTATTCTCAGTGCTTCATATTTTCTTTGATTAACAGTAAACACATCTAGTTTATGCAAATAATAGGGTTGTTTCAATCAAAATATACACATCTAGGTTATATATTTACCATGTACCAAACACAATCTCATTCAACTATATTAATCAAGAGATATAATGTGCTAATTCAATGAACTAATTAAACATGTTTTTTTACTTGAACCTAAAGGCACAGGATAAGACAATACAGTACAAAATGTGACTGCACAATGTTACAGTAAGTAAATGCATGGTCTCTTTTATGCATTATTGATGTCCAGGACAAGAAAAAAATCTTTTCTATGCAGCATACATACAATATATGTTAATATTGTGTATGTGCATGTTTGTGTACATTTGTGTGCATGTGCAGGTGAGTGTACCATATGTATTCATCTGAGAATAATGAATGAATCTGTGACATGCCATATATTAAACATCCTATCTGAGAAATGTTCCATCTCTTCAAATTATGTTCCATTAATCACACTCTACCGGGAGACTGAGAGAAGGAGTGTGGCGATGGAATAAGGAGGGAAGGAAGGAGAGGGAGAGTAATGGGTGAGAAATTGAGTTGGTTTGGTGAGTGAGCGACTGTCATGCATGTCATCATTTGGTATTGGAGGTTTTGTTATTGTACATAAACTGGCCCCATGCATTCGCCTTTTATAGTGATAGTGAGAAAACAAATATGAGTGAAAGAGATTCAATCAATCAGTCTAACTTTATTTGTATAGCACCTTTCATACAGGTAAGTGCAGTTCAAAGTGCTTCACAGATGATAAAATAATAAGACAGAACAAGTGTACACCATAAAAACAACAATAAAATAGAAACAAGTATAAACAAAAAGAGAAATTGTGTTCAACTTGTCATTCAAAGTTTGCTGTAGTCAGTTTAACCCATTGTAATCTCTGTTTTGCTGGTGCCAATTGAAAATGTAGCATGAAGTATTTTAGTTACGTTACCTCTGGTTTAACATACTTTCTGCACTGACTTCTGACTGCTCAAGGGAACTACTGTACGTTTGGGATTTCTTGTTATATGTTTTTAACAGATGCCTGCCAGCCAATCAGGAATTCATATTTTATGAGGCCATGGTATAATGTTTATGACTGTCAAACATACACTTGTGTGCAAAGCAAAGGACAATGGATGAATATATTTAAGTGCTGATTACAGGCAGTTAATTAAAGCAAAATAATAATAATAATAATTTTATTTATTAAGTCATTCTTTCTGGATAGACGTGAACTTTTCAGATTACATTTTAGAAGAGCCTTCCCAGTGGTGAATATTCATGCTCTGATTATGCTCACAAACACCAGTATGTCTCATTTCCATTAATACATCTAATTTGCTGTGCTTGTCTCAGATTGTAATTGCCTCCTACTGAATTACAATACTCTTATCAGGTTTAAAATTATTATCTATTTTATCTCTGTTACAGTGCATCATCTATGTTGCAATTAAAACCTTCATACAGTTATTACAATCAGCCTCAGCCTCGTCATTCTTTAAAACAAAAATTTTTAATTAGCAAAACAAACAACTACATGTGATGAACAGCAAGGTGGACGAGACCAGTCAGTTCATTACGGAGTTGAGGACTTCGAAAGGACCTTTCATCAAGATGAGATTGGAAGACAGAAGTGCCTTGGCAGGGCTGTGTGGAGACTCTCCTGAGGAAGAAGCTTATCACGCTTCTTAGATCCAGAATGGCAAAGAAGATGAGGGAGAGAGACAAAAAGCTAGAGCTGTAATGATGAAATGTGACTTCCTTGAAAACTGTTTTTCCTTCACCTAACAGATGTGTAACAAGGAGGACACCAGAGCAGGGTTTTTGAAGTGGACATACACGAGCAGAAAGTATTTAAACATCCACCAACAAACACCAAAGGTATGCTGTGGAAAAGATCCTGTACATGCTTTTGACTTCACCTGTATAGCCTGGTGTTTGTGCCACACATTCTGTTTGGATATAACACAAGGTCACAAGCTCATGATGCTCCATATAAGAACACATATCTGCCCTTCTCACTGTACAATGTAAAGTGTTGAATAAATGCATACACAAAGCACAACCCCCACAACACAGGTACACGTCCTTGACACTTAAAACGAGATGGACATCTACTTGTATGCAGTAAAGAAGCAAGGGCCTTGGGAACTTTACTTCTTTGATAGCTGCTGCACAAACCGAACCTGCATTCACTAGAAAAGAAAATGTACTCACAGGACAAACTTAAGAGGTGCCATAAACTGGTGCAGTAACCTGGTGCTGGTCTGAAGCATCAGTTATTGGTTTATAACAGATGTTTTGATCTATCATGAACTTATTATGTTATACATTACTGTATGGTCGCATTAAATATCTTGTTTAGGGTACTCATGTAGGGTTTCAACCTCCAGCTCCCCCCTGCTGCTTTTGGTCAGTTTTTGGTAGGTTTGCTCGCACCATCAGGATCTCACCATCATCCTGACCAGTTTGCTCTCTAGTAGCAGATATACAACAAAGTTATCCATCTATTGCAGTAGAATGCCTTCAACTCTTAATTTTTCCAGTATCTGCAACCTCCATGTTTACTTCTCATCGACATATATAAAACATGGTATTCAATAGTGTGATGACTGAATTTATCTTTTAGTAAGCCAAAAAAAGCACACAGTGACTGATCTGACATTTCCACTGTTCTTAAAGCACAGAAGCCTTCAGTGGTGTGAACAATCCCATCACCAGGTGAGTTGACCTTTATGTGGCCTCCTATAATGACAGGATCATAGACTTGACTGAGGTCTTCTGAGTCATATTCAGATTGCCTTATCTTCCTTTTTTTCCTCTAGACTGGAGTGCTGCCACTGACAGTGGTAGCCAATTTCATATTTTCCAACTGAAATCTTTGGTGAGATTAGTGGGTCTGTGTTCTCCAAAACATTTCCCTTTCTCGCCTACCACACATATGGGGTTCATTGCAGTGTTAGTTCCACTTTACCTAAAAGGTTTGCTGCCCCTTTTAGAGCTTAGAAAGACCTCATCAGGGGTTAACACCTCCTTTCTCCTATCCTCTGGCTGCATTTATTTTGAATCTGTCAAAGTTCCACTTAGAATTGCTACATCTTGAAATAGTGGCTCTGATGATATTTGCTTGTTTTTCACTGGCAGGTCTGTTACAATCAAAAAATCCTAGTTTTTATGTAGCAAGTTGTGTGATTCATAATTCAAATATTACTCTGTATGAGCAGATTGTATGTAGCCAAGGAGCTTTAATAGGACATGCTGTTTCCTTACAACTAAGGTGTAAATGAAAGGGATCTTAACACAACTCACTTTTCTCTCTATTTTCAGAGTAAAGAATTTGAATGTGCTACTTGATCTTGTCTAACTCTCTCAAGGATGCCACTGACTTATTCGTCATATATGAGGCATGCAGGTACAGATTTGCTTCTATGATCTCATATTCATATGACCGCATGTCAGGGAAACTTGTCAACCATTATTCCAGTATAGATTTAAAACTTTTGAAAAATGAATGCAAGACCAATATAATTTAAGAGCCCTAACTGCTTGAGAGATTTTCAAAATTGGTATCAATTTGATGAATACTTGACAGAGAAAATGTAATGCATATGAAATGAATTGATCAAGGACCAAAGAACATTATAAGGAAAATCACTGACTTTATCCTTGATAGGGAAAAGAATTTATTCAAGTCATACTTTATGCAGATTGCTTTGTAATTTATATGAAAATTTCCACAAAATATTGGACTCATAGTTAATGGCACTTAAAAGCCATGGGCCTTATTCCTTTATTTGTAATTTTGAAAAATATAAGACTTACTTCTTTAATTAATGGAAAACCCATTTTGAAAAGACTGATGATGGGGTGCTCTGTTTTGCTCTGCGTCAGGTATTTCCTAAATTCTTCATTTCTATTCTTCTCTCCTTCCTCAATTTCCCCTCTTTTCTTGCAGTTTTTGAACGCATAAAATAATGCAATTCTTATAAGCAAGGTGATAAAAATGTATTATGAATCGCCTGCACTTTTGAACCTCACAGTGTGTGAAAATGCATTAAACTTAGGAAGGAACAGAGGAAGGTGGACCAAAAGAAAGACTAAGAAAGAATGAGGGAGGGCAAAAAAAAGGAGGAAACTTCATAACAGTGCATCATCAGCAGAAGGAGGACTGCAGTATTTTATATATGTGTGTGTGTGTGTGTGTGAAACCTGTTTATCTGATACAAGGTTTACTAGCAGGGGAGAGGATGATGAGAGGAGACAAATGCAGCAGGTAATAACATTCATCAGGACAGATGAACTTCACTGTAGGTGTCAGTGTGCGTGTGTGTGTGTGTTTGCATGCATATTAGTGTGCAAAAAAGAGAGTAAGAGAGGCGGCATAGAGCGCACACACACGAACACTTCTGTTTCATATATATATACACATATATATA
>LKNJ01004663.1:0-45781 GCA_002120245.1 Maccullochella peelii | reverse complement strand
CACTGTATATAGGGAAGAAAGGGGGTCCAAGGAAGGAGCCTTGGGGCAAAGGGTTCACCAAAGAGGAGGCATCACCAATCACGACCAAAGAAGTTCTGTTTTATTAATACAGTTTTAATAAGTCTGATGCCAACTGATTCTTTTAAGGTAATAAAGTAAAATAGTTGCTGGCTGTTTTTGATGGTCCAACCTGAAGCTGTGCCATAAGATCATGATGAGCGGCATTTGGTGAATATGATTGTGTCTAAGTGTGTTAACTGACACAGACAATCTGTCCACAGTGTCTCCCTGTGTTTTGGGTTGCAGGAAAAGGCTCCATCCCCATGCAGCCCTGAGAAGAATCAGACCAACAGGAAATGCAAACATCGAAGATAAACTTTTTGGGCCAAATGTTAAGTTGTTGTTATGATGGACCACACAAATCAAAGCTTGAAGATGAAAGTGTAGCAATTTCTAAGAAAACAGAGCTTGACAGTGCCTCCTTCCTGTGTCTGTTTTTATATAATAATAATAATAATAATACGCTTTATTTATAGAGAACTTTTCAAAAGCCATGTTACAAAGTGCTTCACAAAGACAGCAAAATAAAACAGTCAAGTCATAAAATCATCAGCTTTTAAAAGAAAACAGATACCAATACAGTGTAAAGGCAAGAATAGGAAAAGAGAAACATGTTTAAGGGAAATAAAAGACAGTTCAATTAAATTAAAAGTAAAGTAGTAAAGTCAAAGTAAAATCAGGAAAGGCTCTCCGATAAAAGTATGTTTTAAGAAGGCACTTTAAGGAGATCACTGACTCAGCTGACCTGATTATGCTGTGCTGCATCTTGTTCATTTTTCCAAATGAGATACAAAAAGGCATTAATGCCTCCATCACATATCTAGAGGGGCTAGTATTTACTACTTCATGACTACAGAGTAATGTACTGTACTGTTTACACAATATTGTTTTCCTGGGGAGACTGTTTTTTTTAACCAGATTTACTGCTTACACAGGTTACAACTGTTCACTGTTTCAGCACTGTTGGTTAGAGAGTCACAACCCCCCAGTGTGACCGAGACAGGCAGGCGCGGCTGCACAATGGAGATAAGGGTGGAAAAGAGAAGGAAGGGAGGGAGGGTGAGACAGAAAGACAGAGTCAGAGAGATGGTGACTTTAGGGGTTTCGGGTAGAGTACAGTAAATCTTCACTATCCCCAAAGGGCAATTTGTTGTGCAGCAGTGAGCAGTATAATACAACTCTTGTGATCTACAACTGTTGTCGGAAGTTTGTCACATCAGGACAGTTTGAAAATAAAATTAGAGATTTACATTATGCAAACAAAACAGTCAAACAGGGTCAAAAAGGGCACATCCTGCTCCTCAAAACCCCCAGTCTGTCAGTTCTTACCACGTTGGTGTAAGAACTGACAGACTGGGGTTATAATGTGTTAAATTGATGACAATAAACAATAAAAACAAAAACTTTTAAGTTAAGGTTGTTTTTTTCCATTACATTTTGTCAGACAAGATTATCCTGACGATACCAAACAGTCAATCAGGATTTATTTTAAAAACCGCTACAACATGTTTTTACAAATTGAACTGTTTGGTTGGTATGCTTCATCTTGGTGCCGGCTTTCACTCCTTTTACATTTCCTGAGAGCAGAGCTTTGAGAAGAAGGAGAGCTGATCTCTTTTGTAGTCTCCTGGCTCTCACATATCCCCTCTGCCCTCTCCTTTTAGTCCTCCCTAACCTCCCCCACCAAGCGTCTTGACTCTCCTCCACAGCTGCATGCATAAGCTGATCCACACAGTGAACGGAAAAAACCCAGTGGGAGAGAGGATGCCACGTTAAACTTTAATGAGCTTTATTAGAGTTCACATCAAGTCCTGTATCTGAGGTCAGGGAACATCACAGATGCATGATGAAAGATTTCCTGCAGGAGGGAATTTACATCATTAGGCAGGACTGGAGATTTCCACTAAATTCACTACGATTGTTACCATTTTGTTGCATACATCAATGCAATAAAATACTATGTAATTACAGACTGTAACACAAGACAAAATGCAAAAAAGCTGTCTAATTTAACAAAAAAAAACAAACGTATATTTTGGCAGCAATACATAAGAATTTGCTTCATCACTTTTGTAATATATATTGTATAAACTATAATAATGGAAATGCAAAACTACAAACGTAACACTGTCTGTCTCTACTGTATAGGTGAACTGACATGTTTTTCCACTACATCTATCCTACATGATAGGACAGGCAGTGGTTAAGTCAGTGCCTGCTGGCAAAACAACACTCTCACGATTCTTCTTCAGCTCTTGTATGACAATCGAGTGAATTGAGTAGGTTATGGCTTAGTGGTTTTATCCGGTGTAGATGAAGTGACCTTTTGGTCTCATCCAGATTTACTGTGGATAGACTAAAACATGACATCTTTCTAATCTTGCATGACATTTTCTGGTCAGATGGGACTGCCGGATCTGGCTTTAACCAGAGAGCCAAAGCAACAAGGTGGTTTCACCCGTGTGATGAAATCACAGAATGCAGTGTATTTCATCATGACTCAACATTGATCTGCTCTATGAACTGATAAAACGCAGCAGTTCCCAAGAGACTGACAGGGCTAGGATACCAATCACCTGTTGCTCCCTCAACACCTCTGTTTTCTTCTTGAGTAATCACACATGTCACAATCTGGATCGCTAGCTTTTAGATTTGTTGCAGCAGAGGCAGCTTCAGCCACACGCCATACTTTGAATGATGTCCCAAAACTGCTGTATTCATCTAATGATCACAGAAGAGAATTACTTGTCAAGTACAGTTAATATCCAATTAACCTGATTGCTGAACCCAAATCCCTTCTCCCACAGGCTGCTAGTGTTGTTAATGCCCCCAATTAAAACACAATATTTGGGGATTTTGCCTCGTTACATGGCAATTACTCTTCATTAGAGCAGACAGCTCCTATTTGCTTATTCAAGATGGCAGCATATGAATGGTTGCTTGAAATTCTGCTGAAACAGAGGACTCTTTGATGTGTGGTAATGAATGACTGCTGGGATCCACTTATTCCTAACAAACCTCAAGGGTTAATCATTATATACACATTCTTCCCTTCAACTGACTGGATCCATCAATGAAAGCAAACATACAGTTTTCTGCAGAGTAAACTCTGTAAACTCCGGCAGACATTTGTTTGTATTTAACCATTTGGCCCATGAAGATTTCACTTTTGTGCACTCTGCAAGATTGAGGTTTTACTGTTTCTTTGTCTGTTTCTTCATCTTTATCTCATCCAACTCGTCTAAGCATGAGTGCGTTGGATAGTAAAAGGCCGTTATAAAGTATGACTTACAAAACATGTTTATAATCAGAGGGTAATCAGAAGGTAATCCCATGCTGCTGAAGCCAAGTACATCTGTCTATAAAATGGGATTAACCATTGATTACAGTAAAAAAATAAAAATGAAAAATAAAAAAGGGGGGGGAATAGAAAGAGAGTGAGCTAGAAGGATACTAAATATTCAGAAAGAAGACAAGAGAACACTTAGACATATTTGATTTCCTTTCTTTAAATTGTTGTTTTATTTTTTCAAAGATAAGAATCTGCAATGGAAAATGATTTGACAAGACTAAAGTGGCATTAACATTACAGGGGAAGGTGGGGAATAAAACATTCAATGTGCTCCTCTGTAATTTAGCTCGGTATTTTAACCATCAGGAAATTACATGATATGGTGCGTAATAGACATGGACATTCCACAGGACAAAGTGAAAAATAACTGAGCTGATAAAAGAACAAGCAGCTCTTCATGTGTAAAAAACTCCACTTTTAAATACAAGGACATGGTTCAGATGGGATTTAAATTGCAGGAGGAACTGGGAGCTTGCTGAAAATTTACTGGGGTGGTGGCGGAAAACTACCCATGTACACACTCCAGATGTGATTAAAATCACTGGCCAGTGCAGGTAGTGTTAAAACTACCTTACCTCTGCTGGAGAAATAAATCCATTCTGAATGGGGCTTAAGAGAACCACAGAGTAACCTGTGAGGCAAAACTTAAGCAAACAACTGCTAATGTGGCTAAAAAAGAAAGAAAGAAAGAAAACATAAAAAAGATGGAAAGACAGTCAGAGATAAGACCTCTTACCAAAGTTTCTGCCTCAAAACTGATACTATTTGTCTGGTCGGTTCACTGCAGCTGAGCTCCATGTCTCACTTTTCTGGACGTGCTTGTTCTTATGTCATCTCAGATCTCTTCCCACCCACATCATGTTCTGGGAAGAAAAGCTTCACTTATTGAGATCTCTGCAGGAAAGGAGAACAACTGTTAGCACTGGAAGAATTTGAGTGGTACGGCTTACAGTGTACACAGATGCTTACGTTTCCTTTTCTTGTGTTATGGCTGTGAAACCCCTGTGGCAGGATGTCTCTGCCGGCCAACTGAAATAAACGTTGAAAGGTTGCTCATGCCAATAACTGACAGAGTGAGGTTTGTTTGTTTGTCATGCCAGTTATCCTCCTGACACATTATTTGGATGAATTGGGTCGCATTTCAATTGAGGAGTTTCTAACATGTAATGTAATTTAGTGTCTCTGAAACAAGGAAATACTAGTATGTATACATATTTTTATTCAGCAGTGAACAGCATTACCAAGTACAATTCCTTTGTTTGATTTTGTGCTGCCAGTCATTGTGGAAGAATAGGGACATTTTTCATATACAACGGATGCTTCCTTTCTAACAAAAACAAATCAACAAAAAGACTTTAGTTTGTGTTCTACACTGCGTATATAAACACAACTGTGCTTTTTGATTTTTCTCCAGTCTCTATTTCTGGAACAATAAGGAAAAAATGTTACGTCACCAAAATGGCAGATAAGATGAAAAAGAAATCTAAGAACATAAAATGACAAAAACTAGTCTGGGTTCCACTGTCATTTATCTTAAATATGGAAATTCAAATTGGTCTGAAAATTTTATTATTATTATAATTAGTATTTATTCATTCACAGATACAGTCCTCCAAACAAGGTCTAGTAAAGATCCCTATTTTCTTTCCTTTTTTCCTCCTAATTTACACAAGGTGTTCCAACAGGTTAAAACTGAGAATTTAGTTAAAAAACAAGCCTTATTTCCTATGATTTCATCAACGGACTTAATTTAAAGTCACATTTTTATCTTTAGCTATATTATTTTAAACTGTCACTTCCTCACCTTTACTGATTTTATACATAACCTAACAAATGTTTCCATTACATCAGGGAGAGGCTGTAGCGATGTGTTGTGTTTTGTTATACCATGGGTACAGGTTGGCCCATCTTTAAAAACAAATGTCTTTTTGAGGATTTGCTGCTGCTCTAGCAATAAACAACCTCGGGTAAGAATTTCAACACAGCTAAACAATACAGAGGGTGGAGAATTTGTCAGACAGCTCCAATTATTACTCAGGATGACCAACATCCTCTTTCAGACTTGGTGGTGGCTATGCTGTAAAACTTTCCTTTGGATAACTCTGTTTAGATGGACGTATGATCCCAGAGAGCAAGGTGTCACTGATTTACTATATATTTGAGATTTCAGTGTTAAATGTAGATTTGATCAATGTCTACCAGTTGACAGTGAAATGATGTGACTGTTGAATGGGCGTTAAATGACATAGAGCAACAACTGGATGAATTAAATTACTTAGAAATATAAAAGCATTTGTTCAGCTACTTATCGTGATAACTGAAGGAAGATTTTGTAACTTCACCGTGTTTCCTTTTAAGTTGACCTGCCTCTAAACCATTGATTTGGCCAGCAGTAGATAAGAGATAGCTAACTTCCAGACCTGTTTTGTAAGTTGAGCCACATTAAATCTTTAACAGAGATTTTAACATTTTAACTACAAGTTTCCCATAAAAACCAGCTGTCTTCCCTGTTTTAGGCAAGGATGAGTTGGTCACCTCAAAGAAACTGGACTGTTCACTTGGTTGAAGTAAAGTTCTGGCCTTGTGAAATTGGAGAATTGACTGGAGGGTTATTATTAAAGGTTGTACAGTGTCACGACATGTTGAGTGAAACAGAAAGGTCACAGACAAAACAATGAAAACACATCATTACTCATTCACTGGGGATCTTTAACTCCATATCCTCCCAAGTTCTCTAGAAAGTAGTGTAGAGAAAACTTTTAACTGATTTACTTTGTCCTTGAACTCTGTAGGACCCAGAATCTCTCTGTAGGAAACCTTATCCCATTTTGAGTTCATCCAAAACCCTGAGATTCCTGATGGCAAGAAAAAATTAAATATTTTTTAAAATAAAACCTTCAAAATGAGAAATTTTCTTCTGTTACCTGATCTTGACAAATTGAAATTAAAGAGTGTATAGACCCTGGCCTATTGGCAATAACCACCAGAGTAAACCTGTACATTGAAATGGTTTGGCTTGCTATTATGCAATTACCAAAATATCAGGAGGAGTACTTTGATTCCATAAACTGATTTGTAGACGTAAAGGCAAAAGGCCACACTTGGAGGAGTGTAGCCTGGCCTGGTGCATTCATCCAATCAGGTTTAGGTTTATATTGATACCTGGGTGAAGGAGATACCTGTCAAGATAATTCATTAATGGCCACAATGAGTGCAGTGGGATGGATTTGCCAAGATAAGAAAGACTGTTGAGCCAATAATTGGCCAAAATCCATGTGTGTGACTCTCCAAGGTGAGAGACAGTCAGCAGCAGTTGATGAAATGCAGTATGCTTTCATTAAAGAGAGTCAATCATGACCACAGTGCACACTCACAGGTAAGGACTCGTTATCTACCAAAGCAGGAGACAGATGTGGGAGGGAACAGGATATTGATCATTCACAAAATCCCTCCCCCAAACAGCGATTGTCCAATAATAGCTTAGTATGTCACTTTGGTTATCTAAACATCTTGAAGCAGTGCGCTTGAACTTAAAGCTACTTTAAATATAAAACGGGAAACCTTGTATGTTATGGGGTTAATTATTATTTTACATGTGTACTTAATTTTATTCACCTACTCTTTTATTCCTTCTTTATGTTTGTTGTGGGACTGCATTGAAAGTTACTGCCATTACATTTCTATAAATGTTTGTAACGCTGGGTTTGGTCCAAATGATTGATTGATCAGTTTATGACTAAAGCCTGGGAAAGGCACACATACAAAACTTAACTCATAACTATCAATGGGTGCCTGTCCTTCAAAGGCGATGAGGTGGTTGAGGGAGGTGGGGGCTCAGGGGTTCAGGGCTGTGTAAACCCAAAAGACTTCAATGTCAAAACACATGTTTTCACTTGCTTTCCCTTATTGCCTTTCTGTTTGGACTCTGCATGTTCTCCCACAGTCCAAAGCGGAAGTGTTAGGTCACATCGAAACCCTAAATCTTAGGCATGAACGCGATTGTGTCTGCCTGTGTATGTGTTTGTTGGCCCTAGCATAGACAGTCAACATGCTTCTCTCTAAGTGTGCACTGGGATAAGCTCCAGCAGCTCGACCCTGAACAGGATAAATAGTATAGCCAAATGAGGGAAGCTTTGAAAATACAAACATTCCTCTTACAGAGAAGATGTGATCAAGTAACTTAAGAAATATGTGCAATCTCACACTCTCTCACGGTTCCTTGGAACAGGAAGTATGACTGTGGTTATCGTGAACTTTGCAATCATGCAGTGTCAAGCTGTACTCTTTTAGAGTACAAAAAAGAAGATCAATAAATCGTCAGGACATGGCACGGCTATGAGAAACAAAATGTGACATGGACACAGATAGTTAGAGTAATATATATTTGTAACCTGATTATTAGTATTATTAGCATTAGTATTAGTATTGTTTACACTTTATTACGTATAGTGAACAGCACCCTGTCATATACAGGTAACTTTGTGCGTTTCTAACCCTAATTTTATTCTCATGGCAGCATGCAACAAAGGAGTTGTTTCCCTTTTTGAGGTAAAAATAAAAAATGTGTATAACTAACTGAAATCTTACCAACATTGTATGAAAATACTATTTTATGCAAAGGGTATATTCATATGCTGCCAACATGCTATGAAGTCTGCAGAATGTAGTAAAAATAGTTTAGTGAATTGTGCCCTCTGGTGGGGATCAAAAGTAAAGGTTCTCATTTTGAAAGAAGGACTGTTATATTATTAATATTAAGGGTTTAAGAGCATAGCAAATGTTTTTTATTTAAAGAAATTGTAATCTGCAAAGTAAAAGCTAATGCTGTCAAATGAATGTCAAATGAATGTGTCAAAAGTACAATATTTCCCTATATGAAAATACTAAAGTACAAGTGGCCTACCTCAAAACTGTAGTTAAGTACCCTACTTGAGTAACTATACTTATTTATTTCCCACCATGGCATTTTGGGCTGCAACTAATGATTACTTTCGTTATTGATTTATCTATAGATTATTTTTCCAATATACTGCTTAATCATTTAGTCTATAAAATGTCAGAAAATAATGAAAAGCCTCACGTTTGAGAAGCTGGAAACAGTGAATGTTTTGCATTTTTGCTTGATAAATGACATCATTTATTATCAGAATGGTTGTTGGTTGAATAACCCATTAATCGACTAATCTTTTCAGAATGACTCTCATTTGTTTATTGTTTAATGTAAAGTAATTTGAGCTGCATTTTGTGTATGAAAGGTTCTATATAAATTAAGTTTATTATTTTACTTAAGTACTCCTTAACAGGCAGCACAAACTCATGTTGTGCAGCCAAACATTGAACAAAACCCGCAAAAGTTTATTTTGTAGTGGAGACACAGACAAGGTTCGAAAGATACCAAATCTGTCAGGTTGAATTTTGGGGAAATGTGTGTAAAATGATGCACAAGACATCTACAATGTTTTCATTTGATAAAAAAGTGCAGGTCTTGTGTGTGAATATTTCACACAGTGTAAATATCATAGGTTCAATGAAGAGCTGGAACAAACTGATACAGAATATACATGTGATACTGTCATACAGCTTGAACTTAAAGCTACTTTAAATATAAAGTGGGAAACCTTGTATGTTATGGGGTTAATTATTATTTTACATGTATACCTAATTTTCTTCACCCACTGTTTTATTCCTTCTGTATGTTTGTTGTGGCACTGCATCGAGAGTTACTGCCAATACCTTGTATGTGTAAGCATAGGCCTACTTGAAAGGAAACTGTACTTCTAAAAAAAAAAAAAGGAGGGCTCGTCCGGGATTTGAACCCGGGACCTCTCGCACCCTAAGCGAGAATCATACCCCTAGACCAACGAGCCGCGCGATATTACGCAAGTCATTTGGAAACACACACATGAATATGGTCTATAATCATTTCTGTGTACATAGTGGAAAAGTTGTGTTTGTGTCGAACAAACGTTTTGATTTCAAGTTACTGCAGTAGTCTACACTGAAGCTATCTCTGATTAGAGCCGACAGCGTGTGAATTACACGCTGAACGGAAACAGGGAAAGTCCAACGGTGTGAATTAATGCGAAAGAAAGAAACAGTCGCTTCAAAACTACTAATACAGCAATTAGCATCAGCTATCGCTTAACTTTCGGTTAATACGCTATCTACTTATCTAGGTTGTCAAACATCGCAGCTGTTGTCAAAGTTTAGTAGGCTAGGTGAGGTGTTTTTTCCCTCCTAAAGCAGACAACAAAGTGAAACAGGGACGTGATAACACCACATTTCTCTTCAGATGTATCATTAATCTGTGTTTTGTGGCGAAGCTCAACGTTCAAGCCTACATAGGTACTTACCAAAAATATGTATTAGCCTACTTCGACGGATATGTGTTTCATTAACGGTGGGAACTGACACTGAAAAAGTCCGTTGGAAAAATCCGTTATTTTGAAATTGACACATTGTTATTAGGTCACTTAACAACCGTTGAGGGAGGACTCAGGGGATCCTAACGAGAAGTGAGGTCTCACTCCCTGCTACTTCCGTTTTTGTTTATATCCAGATTCTTTTTTTTTTATACAGTTGTTTCACCACTTCTATTTGGTCATTTGCTTTTGTTCCTGTCATCGGATTGTATTTCATTCAAGGACTGTTTTTAACTACTGTATTCAATTTTAGTTATTTTCGTCTATTTAATTTCTACATGGTCAGATTTTCCCCCCTCTGTTTGACTTACTTGTCTATGTAAAACATGTGAATTTAATTAAGTTACTATAGAAAAACCTTACTTTGATAGAGGAAAAGAGCAGTGGCGGAGGAAATATTCAGATCCTTTACATAAGTAAAAGTAGCTATACCACACAGTGAAAATACTCTACTACAAGTAAAACCTTACTTAAGTAAAAGTTTGTAAGTATTATCAGCAAATTGTACTTAATGTATCAAAAGTAAAAGAAAAATGGTCCCTGCCAGTGTTTTGCTATTATATGTGATGTTTTCAGATATACTGCTGCATTTTACTGCTGTAGATATTTAAGGTTGTGCTAATTTTTAACTACTTTATATACTGTTGGGTAGTTCAATCTACAGCAATGCATCATCTTTTATACAATCATCATATATGTGTAGCGTCGCTGTCCTGTGAGAACCACGTAGGCCTACCTCTAAAGTCAACTTTTCATGAGCTCATGGCTGTGAAGGGGTAGGAAAGCAGGTCACTGACTTCACGCGTATTGATGCAAATTGATGCCTGATGTCAGTAATGCACATTCCTGATTGCTGCTGCCATAAATTAGCTGCTCCAGTTGGCTAACCTGCCAGATGACATTTCAATAGGAATTTTAGATGCCTGTAAACATGTACGAAAAGATTTACTACATGTCATATCAGAGTGATAGGTTACAGAGACAATCCATTGTCACTGGCAAAACAGATCAGAGCTGGTTTATTTGGAGCTTTACAACGAATTACCGAAAGTATTGTTAACATCTAGATAACACATTTTTGGATAAAAAAAATAAAGATACATCTCTGAAACCACAGTAGGAGACTGTACTCAGATGGGTTATCAGTTTTGCAGACTGGTATGTGAACCTTTTTTTTTTTGGGGTGATTCATCTTCCAAATAGACAATCTTTGATTTAAACTGTAGAATCAGTGACAGGTTTACGTTCTCACTCATATTAGTGTTGCTGTTTGCTTTCATTAGACTCAACTTAATGTCTTTCCCGTTGTGTGTGTGTGTGTGTGTGTGTGTGTGTGTGTGTGTGTGTCTGCGTTTGTGTCTGTATAAAAGGTAAGACACAGAGTGTGTGAGCATTACTGTATTCTTGAAACTACAAGTAAAAACTGCTTTCAAGGATGCAAAGAATACATATGTTTTTATTATCAAGGAGCTGCACCAGACTCAATAAATATAATATGAAATCAAGCTGAAGACAACAAAGTAATATTCAAACACTGCAGAACGTCTGTTTTTACTGACAATGGACTATGTACGTATGAACAGCATCTACAAAAACATAAACATAAAATGGTGAATAACTCAGTGGTTTTTATGTATCTGTTCAAATCCAGTACAATGACCTCTGAGCCTTGAAACCTGTTGGTGCTTGGTGACAGGACGTGTTTTGCAGATGTCCATGGATGCCTTGTACATAAAAATGTGGAAGAACTATGGAGAATGACGCCCCCAGAGGCTCTCAGTAGATGTGTCTGTGTGTCTGGCAGATGGCAGCCTCAGTTCAGACACCCAAAGCAGGAGGGGTTGGCACATATTTCACAAGGATCCGGAGACATGATGATATACTCTGGAAAGTGCAAGAAAAGAAAAAGACACATAAATATTCATCTGACCTAAAAGATGTTTTTGTACCACCCAAGGGCCAGCGTTTCAGTTTTCTGTAATACTGCTAATATTGATGATGGGATCCGTATCCGTCTCAATAGTCTGTGTCTAATTAGCTTTAATGGTCTCCAAATACTTTTTTTTCAAATACTTGTTTGCACAGCTTTCTTCTCTGGCAGTATCATTCCAGAGCCAATTTATGGTGCAGCAATTGCAGGATGTGCATAATACAATGTTCAAACAGTGAACTCTTGAGTGAGCCATGCGTCTGTTGTCAGTGTCTTTAATCTCTGAAGTCTTAGAGAGAGTGTGAGTGTGAGTAATAAAACTGTAGATAAAACAGCATCTCTTAAGAGCCTGTGTGGGAGATTGTTTCCTGTCTGAATTTGACAAAGCCAAATGTTGACATTGATGCTCACTGAACAGGTAGTTCAGTAGCAGGTCAGTTATTAAAGGAATAGTTTGACATTTTGGAAATAACACGCTTATTCGCTTTCTTGCCGAGAGTTAGATGAGAAGACTGAGCCAACTCTCATGTCTGTATGGATCGTTGGACAGATTAAACATAAGCGATATAACTAATTGATTAACAAGCTTTAGAGGTGCTGGTAGGGAGATTTCATTACCTTTGGACAGAGCAAGGCTAACTGTTTCCAGTCTAAGTGGTAAGCTAAGCTAACCAGCTGCTGCAGCCTCTTAAAGAAAATGTTTAGGGATATTCTATATTTTATTAATGTCAGCAAATCCCATTAAAAGACAAAAAACAATAATTAATAGACACAAATATTGTTGGTGTAGGCAAAGCCTGATATAGCCTATTCCTCTGTACCATAGAGCTCCATTGTTGTCCAAAAACTATTAAAAACACATCAATGAACTGGGTGACATGTTGCTTCATTGTAATGAACATGGCTACTGTTTATTTTAAATCAATCACACATCTGTTGTCTTGGTGTCATAAATACTCAGTATTGCACCAAATGTGTATAAATAAATAGTTCCAAACAAATGCACTATTTACTCCTGTTTGAGTAAAGTAAAAACTACACAGCCCAGCTGTTTTAAGAAATTACTGTATAACTATATATTTTGGGTTGGTCTTTTCATGGGATCTGCTGAAAATAACAAAAATATTAAATATTGCCAGCCTTATCCCTTAATGTTGATTGCTTAAAGAACACTGAGCATGCCATTCGTCTCCCAAGATTTAAAGACACTCCCTTTATTTCTTTTTGTTTTGGATCTTGCTTTGGTCCTGCAGTATTATTTGCTTATTGTGATTAAGCTGATACCCAAAATGTCACTAGTGCAATTTCTTATGCATGCAATACCCTCTGCAGTGTGCTGTTTGGAGATGAAGAGTGTTTTCACATTTCCATATATCAGAAAACACATTAGAAGGAACACATTTTAATATAATGCCATAATGTGTTTGTGCCAAAATAAATCTCATGTCCTATTTTTCACATCTATTATTTCCATATTTGTTATTTGTTTGTTTCTTCTTCGCTCAGTCTTACCTAGTTTGGAGAAAACGATGCCTGCTCCCTTCCCTTGACACACTGGCCGAAAGATCTGCGGCAGGAGAGGGTTGCCGCAAACGGCCACAACGCTCGTCTCAGCAAGGTGAGGGCTCACGTCGTCGTTTAAATCCATCAGCTCCTTCAGCTGATTCACTGCCTCCAAGGGGAAGCTCCTGTCTCCAACCTGAAGGGGAAGGAACAAGAGGAACTTTGAGGGACGAGAAAAATCTGGCACAGTTCAAATCTTCCAAGTGCAGGTGCTTTGAATTGAGAAAGAGATCGTGTTTGTAGTGGGAATGATAAGAGGTACAAGGGCTGAAATTAGGAGGACTGGATAGTTTAGTTGTGGCTTTGTAGGAAAGAGAGAACAAGACTTGTCTGAATAAATAGTGTTGAAATGCGTGTTTTATGTTAAAGGAGGTGAAACTCATCCTCAAATCAATCTTTTACCTTAAACAGGCCTGACAACATCTGGACTTTCCAAAAAAAAAAGACTACTACTATTTCTAAGATGCATTTAGAAAAAAAACTGAGTAAAAACAGAGTGAAAAGAAAGAAACAAACCAAACAGCTGAGTGATAAGATAAAGAACTGTCAACAGTATTTCCAAGAATGAGCGATACTCACCTTAACCTGCACACCTACAGCTCCCCTGCACACACACAGCACCAAAACAAGGGCAACACTGAGGACTCTCATTTTCAGATGATGCAAGAGATGCTACTCAGTTTAGAGGAGAGTTTCTTCTGTGGTGGCTGCATATCTGCTCTGCCTCTTATAAGGTGTGTGGACAGCTTAGTGAGTGATTTATTAATAAAGACAACTGGCAGGGTGAGGAGAGTAAATGTAGTACTGGCTGGTGTACTGTAAGTGCATTGGATCCTCTTTTTTGGTTTATAACCACTATCCTCTGAACTTGTTTATAACCTCTATCTCTGTTGTGTCCTCCGTCAGCACGATATTTCCCTATTGACTTTAGATCTCATACTAAGGCATCCGTTGCCTCACTGCCACCTCATAAATGTCATCCCTTGTTTTTCTCCCACAGATATTCGTCACAGAGCTGCCTGATAAGGAAGAGGCCACATACGTACAGAGCTGATCCATATAGGTCACTTGTTTAAGCAGCTGTCATATTTGCAAATTATGATGTCTTCCAGATGCAAATGGAAACTTTTTTGTTTGGGTACACAGTCAGAAAACTGCACCTTAATGCAAAAGTTTTTTTCCCCATAAACTTGAAATGAAACAGTTAGGTATCTCTTCAATTTCAAAAGATACTTTAACTCCCTTATTTCAAAATACACAATTCTTAAATTAATGAAATAACGCTTAAAACCAAAAATTTCATTTTTTCTTAATTGATTTTATTCTTATTGTTTTGAATGTCCTTCTAATGTTTTTCTTTGCCCATGTAAAGCACTTTGAATTCCCTCTGTGTTTGAAATGTGCTATAGAAATAAAGCTGCCTTGCCTTAAGTCAATTGTGGTGAGCAGCTCTTTCCCAGACAGATAAGGTTCAAAATCATCAAGTCATTGAGAGTCACAGTCTGAAGCTCCTCCATCAGCAATGAATTGTGTAGCCTAACTGAGAACTCAGAGACGTTGTTTCAGAAGTCTCTTCAAAGTCATAAAATCGACCTATTTTGGTAGATTTGACTCTGCTGAGTTAAAAGGGGAAATTTTAAATTTTAAATTTGAGGCAGACTTTGTTCGTATTTTGGGCCAAACTGTCTATAAAGAGACAGGAGATAAAATGGACCGTTTCAGACTGAGGGTGTAAATGAGCACAATATCTGACCTTTAACTTTCAAATACTCATCCACTATGAGTGAGACCCAGCTCCCCAGTCTACTGATTTAAATCACCATTGTCAATGTATTTTAAAAAATATAATGGTTTTCATTTTATGATGTGCATTATATATATATATATATATAACTGGAGTATGGAGGTCCAGGAGGACATTTGAACATATAATCACAGTGAAGGTTTAAGTTCAGATATAAACTTTAAACTGATCTTGTCTCACAGAAAAATCAGGCTGAAAAAGATCCTGTCTTTTCTACATTATGTCTCCTAGACAATGAGTGCTATAATGTGGAATTTGAACTTACCAAGCTGGTGAAATATTGGAAAATGGAGGGCGAAATATTAAAATGGGAGGTGTTAGAACAAGACAAAGGATGTGTAGGACATCAATCCAATTCTCACTTAATGGAAAGGTCCAGTGTGGCTTCTGGCACACAGCACAGTTAAATAATCCCCCTACAAGCAGAAATAAGTTACAATATACAGTGGGGCAAAAAAGTATTTAGTCAGCCACCAATTGTGCAAGTTCTCCCACTTAAAAAGATGAGGGAGGCCTGTAATTTTCATCATAGGTACACTTCAACTATGAGAGACAGAATGGGGGGAAAGAATCCAGGTAATCACATTGTAGGATTTTTAAATTATTTATTTGCAAATTATGGTGGAAAATAAGTATTTGGTCAATAACAAAAGTTCATCTCAGTACTTTGTTATATACCCTTTGTTGGCAATGACAGAGGTCAAACGTTTTCTGTAAGTCTTCACACACTGTTGCTGGTATTTTGGCCCATTCCTCCATGCAGATCTCCTCTAGAGCAGTGATGTTTTGGGGCTGTCGCTGGGCAACACGGACTTTCAACTCCCTCCAAAGATTTTTTCACTTTTTTCACTTTGTCATTATGGGGTATTGTGTGTAGAATTTTGAGGACAGAAATGAATTTATTCCATTTTGGAATAAGGCTGTAACATGACAGAATGTGGAAAACGTGAAGTGCTGTGAATACTTTCCGGATGCACTGTACCTCCTCTTTTACGGAAACACACTTTTAACAGTTTAGTAGAAAAATACAACAGTTAAGAAAACAGAAAACTGACCACAGGTACAAGTACAGGCTCAGCAGAAGCAATCAAAGTATTTAGATTTTTAGGTGACATTGTACAATATTCAATGAGACCGCTTCATTGGCAGTTCTTCCTAGATCAGTTCTCGTTCGGGGCTCCTGGAGCATCATCCACTTACTGGTTAAATACGGGCCAAAGCAGAGATATATGGTAGACTACTACTTGTCAATAAATAGTACTATGTATGTAAAGTAATATAGTATTATGTTGCTCAGGCAGGGAATGCCCAACCAACTTTATCATATAGAATGGTGTGTGATTATCAGGTGTAATGTATCTGAGTGCAGAATGGTAAATGGAGTCTATAAGAGCATCAGAGTGGAGGCAGCAGCATGTTGATAAATGACATCCTTATAATCCAGGACTGAGAGGAAGATGGCGTCAACCATCCTCTTTCTACAGCTCAGGGAAGATACTATTGTTACCCAACCATACAAAGACATTTTTGACAAGCCACCACTAAGAGTACCAGTTTACTTGTTCAAATATATATTTTTATAAATTTTATCTCCCTACATGTTCAAATCCTTCTCCACACTGCCAGGATATGAATCTGGAGCAGAGATACTAAGTCCCTTTTTTAAATTTCTATTTAATTTATATATGCTTGCCTCAAACTGGTCAAATTTAAATATATTCTAATTGTTTATAGTCTAAAAATGTATCTTTTTGTTAACAATAAAAAGAGGAAAAGATGAAATACAGTGATTTTCCCTATAAAGCATCAACAATAAAAAAAGTAGCAGAATTTACCTTGTTGGCATTGCTGCACATGCATGGACTGTATATATTCATATATGTTCGTATCACTTCAGATATACACACTCATCACTACATTAATTATCAAGGCTGTGAGTATATTGCAGGTGTAGGAGCGGGTATACAGAGAGTCCACTGGTGGCCTGGACTGACAGTATATCAGTATAATGAGGTAGTTTAGCTGAGTCAGATAAGATGCATAAAATAAATGATTCACAACATCAACCATGGACATGAAATGAAGGCGAAGGAGGCTTAAGCAACAGAAAATACAGGGGCAGCAGCTCATAGTAACTCCGACACAGCCAGTGGTCACCTGACAGGACCTGCAGGTGTTGAGTGTTACTAAGCAAGTGCATGCTCAACAGACCTTTCAGTGATGCTAAATAACACAGCACATTTACACAGTATACAGGACAATTTGGACCACCTGTAATTGAGTATTTATATTTTAATACCCATACAAATGTCTGAAAGCTGTAGTTTCTTTGTAGAATAAAGTTCCACTGCAAAAACATGAAATAAACCAAATATATAAACTAATAGTTTAAAGCCCACTATGTACATTATCTGAAAATGTCCATATTTGTCACCCCCAGTGGTAAAATCCAATAAGAAGCTGTGGCAATCCATGTGGCACATAATACTGATATTATAAAGAATTAACACCCAGCTGTGCAGCTCTTTGCAGCTTTTTATGTACAGCTATTAGTTGTTGGTTTTATGTGTGTCGTGTGCAAACATGCTCTCATAAAAACCACCTGTACGCTACCTGCCCAGCAACAAACCACAGGAAGACAAAATTAGCAACTAGCTCATGAAGATGAGCATCTAATAGCTAAAGATCTAGAAACATTGTTCAGGAGGAGACCAAAACAGAGCTAAAAGACATTCGTCAGGTGACCACAGGCATGTCTCCAAACGAATGCTACTGTTGCTCTGTGTCTGCTGGATGTGTGACTAGGCAAGCGGTTTCTAAAAGATGCCTTGTACCGCTCAGCATTTTAATGTTTTCTGCCCCCTTTTGGCCAAAAATCTATTTAGGCAGCTTTAAATATATTTTTGAAAACAAGATGTTTTCCACGTCTGGCAACAATCTGAAAATAGTAATAGATACAGCAATAATAAAAGTAATTGAGTGTTTGACGTTGCAGGAAAGAGCACAATGTACACATGATCTATCAATGAAGGCTTTTTATTCAAAACAATGTTAAGAAAAAAGAAGAAAAATTAAAATAAGAAACTTCTCTTTTAAATATGTATAAAAAGTTTGGTAAGATAGGAATGTAACAATGTAAATTTCAAAAATAAAATGTATGATAAAGAACAGTAATAAAAGTAACAGTTTGCAAAAAAACATACCTCAGTTTGTCTGATTTTTTTTTCAGCGATATAAAATTGTATTTAGTACCCAATGGGCCAGAGTCACAAGCTCTGTATTCAGGGAACACAGTCATTGTCTCATCACTGCAGGCAAAAAAATGTAGAAATTCCCTAAAATAGTTTTGAGTGGGAGGGAAAAAAAATCACAAGTCTTAAGCTGGGCAAGATGTTTCTGGTGTGCTGGATTTGTTCAGCAGCCAGTGCAGGCCGCAAAAGCGCAGATCTCACAGACGTCCATGGGAACCATAGCTGAAATAAACACAGGAAACAGAAAGACAGACATCAGCTACACTCTTGAACCTCCCGTACCTTGATATTCATGACCTGACAGGTTCACTTAAAACTCCATCACAAAGACTGGCTATTCAATATATAATGGTCTCACCTAGTCTGGCGAGGGATGCAGATGCTCCTCTCTGCTTACAGAGGGGCAGGAACTCCTGTGGGAGCATGGGGTCAGCACAGAGGGACATGCTGCTCGCCCTGAGCCGTGGGTTTTGTTGGCCTCTCGCACTGCTGTTCTCCGTCAGCTCCTGAAGCCTCTTCACGGCTTCCACCGAGAAAGACAAGCCATTCTCCTGGAAGAAAAAGCAGATGTTGGTATTAAAGAACTGCAACTTAATCAAAGTTTGCTAATGTAGCGTTAGTTCAAATAATGTGACATTACAGAAGTATGTGGCAGAGTTTTGCACAGTTTTAGTATGGTTTGTAATCCATGAAAATACATAATGCAAGGTTGAAGTTGTGCCTTTTTTTGCACTGTAACCTACATGACTCATAGATAAATACTTCTATTAATGAGTATTGCAGAGGCCTGGCAGACTCATCATGAAGACATCCGTCATACAGAAATGTTAAGTGATGCACTTACTTCAACCTGCACAGCATCAGAGATGCAGCCGAGAGCCAGGACGAGGATGGCGATGGTGGCGAGTGTGGCCTTCATAGTGACAGTTGACAGCAGTTTGTCTCTTTGTCTCTTGCTGTTGATGTGCTCAGAAGGTGCTCAGCTCAGTGTTTGACTTCCCTCCGTCCACAAGCCTCCTTTTAAACAGTTCTGCCCTGCAGCCCGGCGGCCATGTGACCAGAGCTGCTACAAATGGGAGCAAAGTTTTTCTCACGGGTTAATGAGTAGCAATGGGGTTTCACAGGATTGCAAAGGGAATTTCATAAATCCTTCTTTTGACCTCATCACCTGTCTGATTATTTTTATGGATCTCTGGCTCACTTGGCATTTCTGTTTTGCACACCTCTGGTTGGTTAAACAGTTACCATTCGCTCTATTGATGACGAAGAAGCCACACCAGCACCATTGCCATTGTTAGAAAGTCCTGTTACTCACACCTATGAAAATGATCGAACTTTGTTTTATATGCTGAAGTGTCTGACAGACCTGGATCATATCATATTTAGAAGAAAGTCCTATGTTTGTATATATAAATATATTGTTTTTATACAGTATATTGCGTATTACAGAAAATATTACATAAAAAATATATGCTGCTAAATTTAAATCAAATTTAAAGGTACTTTCATTGCCTTGCCTCTTTTACAGTCATATGAGGGAAAACACACCCAACTTCATCCAATTAGGCTAAAACAAACCATTACCATCTATATGCAAATATTATTTTATTGCTTGTGAGTTGCCCACACAGCTCTCATTAGCCCGTGGTGTGGAATAATCAGATGGTATTTACCGAATACTGGTGCATGAGTTGACTGCTTTTTCTGCTTCAGAAAACATAAAGTTCAGTTTATTTATTTAGCCTTTGAGCCCGGCCAGACCTGAATATTGGCAACAAATGTATGATATGGGTATACTTCCTAAAAGGTTTTTAGGCCAACTAAAAAATTGGTGTGTAGAACCACAGTTGTAAAAGCTTTCAGGAAGCGGGTGTTGGAAATTCTTTATTGGAAATAAAGGGTGTGGGTTGAACGCACAAGGAAAGACAGCATGAATACCTAAAGATGCATTGTCATTGAGGCTAAAGAGTTGTCCATTTAGTAGACAAAGCTTCATTAGCATGGTCAAAAACACTTCATCACAGACACATTGACTGCTGCAGGAATCAAACCTGTGACTTTCCAGTGATGGCACAGCTACCTAATTTCCACATCTCTCAAGGACAGCAGGAGGGTGCGAAAAAAATCAGTTGACTTCGCTTATGAGTGGCACCAGCGTGCACCCACATACACAGCAGTGCAAGGGTGTGGCAGGCCAGTGACATATCTGTGAGGTTTTAATGAGCTCATTAAACACAATTATTTACGCAGAGCATGACAGATCTGTCTATCTACTGAACAGATCTGGGCAGACACATTGCATCTCAACAGTGACGTCATCAAACTTGCCAAATGGTGATTGAAAAAGAAAAGTCTAATTCTCTGTGCCTATTATTTAATTAGTAATAATGTCTGAAGTTATGATTTATGAGGTGATTCTAGCCAATAAAGGATAAGGTATGTGTTTCAGTTTAATTGAAATAATTACATCCACCCTGGGTGCTCTGGTTTCTGCCCATAGTGTAAAGACATGTATGTTGGGTGTGGGAATCATTGTCTGTCTATGGCTACATCCACACTAATACATTTCTGTTTTAAAACGGATAACTTTTTGCTACGTTTACGCCTAGCGTCCACACTACTCCAGCGTTTTCAAACACCTTAAACGGATACTTTTGAAAACGCTGCCAACACAATTAGTTTTGGCAACGTTTTGGCAACGTTTTAAAACAATGACGCAGACACCCATGTTTGCTTCCTGATTGGGTCATATCAGCCACAATGTGTCCTACCCTGATTCGTCATGCCCCTATCATGTGACCCTTTTCCAGAAGAAAACAAACGACATCAGCCTTGACTACCAGCGGTTAATTCAACATGGATAATGAATTACTTTCAGCAACAGTTCCACCTCGTCGTTGGTCCAAGCATACAAATCACTGGTCTTACTTTTCTCGATTGCTGTTCATCGTTTGTAGTATTTTCTAATAGTAAGCCACCAACCCCAGAGTAGACAATCTCCTTCTTGTTTACATGAATGAATGTATGATGGGATAGGCTCAGGCCCCCAGTGACCCCGCACAGGATATGGATTAATGAATAATGAAAAACAGAAAAAATTTAACAAATAATTATCCATCATAATCTGTATTAGTCATCATTACTTGCACTGCATGCATCACATTGTCCATGCAGACAGGTGGGAATGGTATATGATATTGAGATTGCATTGTTAATCAATAACCTTCACTTCAGGCAGGTAAGGCTTTACCCAACCAGGTGTTTTGAAATCAGGCTGCCACAAAAGCAGGGAGGCTGTCCAGCGGAAATGTGTGGGTGGTACAGTGTGACATACAGCAAGAGTCTGAAAAAAAAATCAGTGAGGTGATGCACTTTAATAATTTAAGATAGTTGAAATATTCAAAACTCAGCATTTTCGTGCTGTGATGCGATGTGAAGTGTTTGGGTGAAGGTTACAGATGATGGATTTGGCTCAGTCTGACATTTCACTGCACTCAGTATAACCCTTTTTCACATCAACCTCAAAAACAGCTTGTGCTGCTCCTAGAAGCTGTTTATGTATTGGTGATCAAAAAATGTAAAGCTAATTGACAATAATTCAACCAAGGTATTGATTTCAAGTCACACTTCGCCTACACCTGTCAAAATTAGCTGTTTGTCCAAAAGGTTCTCTATTGAACCAAGAAATGAAAAATAGTCTACAAGTCATGGGAAAGGGCAATTAAACAAACAGGTAAGACTAATGACAACCATTTAGGCAGGAGGGAAGTAAATCATCAGTGTGAATAGAATATGTTTGAGTCAAGTGGGTCAGCTAGCAGTGTCTCACCCTAAGGACACTTCATCTTCCTCTTTATGTCTGAACATGAATCTACGAGCTTTTGAGTATAACATCTAAATTCCTTAAAGCTGCATTAATTGATTTTTCGACACTGACATACAAGCAGATTTTAAAGTTGTTGCGGTAAAAGTGTTAGCAAACAGCTCCCTAGTTACACATCCAGCAGACACGGAGCAACATTAGCATTGATTTTAAGTGAAGTTTCTGTCCGCCTGCCAATTTTTTAGTCCAATATTCACTCTCTTTTAGCTCAGTTTAAAAATAAACATGTGGCTCCACCACGTTCACCAGCTAGTTGCTAACTTTGTCCGTCTGTTGTTTGGTGCTGTGCAGGGAGCGTGCAGTCGGTTGATCAGAGCTTTGTTGTCAGTGTCTGAAAGCAACACTGATGAGAGCCGTGAGTCGAGACAGTAAAGTTGTATGCTGTCAAACCAAAACAATGAGCTGAAAGATGCTAAAACCCTCCGTAGATCTCAGGGGACCTGCAGAGTCAGGGGATAATTCTTTCCTTTCACACTGCAAGTAGTGACCCATTGTTCATATAATAACATTAACTATAGTGGAGCTTTAAGTCATACAAATGTGTGTGACCTGGCTAATTCAGTAGTCTTATGCTAAAATGTTAAGAAATAATTGGAGTACATTCCCAAAATAAATGGGAAATGGGAGGCAGGCCAGTAAAAAAAATGACCTACTGTTGTTGGAAAAGTATACATTTTTTCTTATGCTGTAGATAATTTTGACAAAGTGTCATCCAAATAGATTTTTACTGAGGGAATGATATTTCACAGAGAAATACTAGCACCTGTAAAACTCATCATGTGTTTATTTTAAGTTTTTATCACATGTGAAATGTCTGAAGAAGACGTGTTAAAAGCATTTGTTGAATTTTGTCATATGTGAAATGCCGTCACATGTGATAAATACTCCTCTGTTCTTGAAAAGGCTTGATTGCCTCATTGTGTTTGTCTCAGGCTTCCTTTAAAATAGTAATAAACGCTACTCTACCATTATAAATTATAAATTAATTACTGTTTTTCACATTGTTTTTCAATACGCTGTCGTGTTTATCTTCTCATCTAACTCTCGGGAATAAAGCGACAAAGTGTGTATCCCAAAATATGGAACTATTCCTTTAAACTGAAAAGAAAACATATTGTCAAAATTGATATTTAGGAGGCACAAAATGTAATCTCTGCTCATGATACTCGAATCTGTGGGTTTGAAGTATAAACTCACAGAATGTCAGGGACATAAAAGTCAAGAGTTATATCAAATTAACCAGGAGTCATGATTTTGGCGTATGTGACCTCTTCTTATCAGAGCCTTCGGGTTTGTAAAACAGACACTTGACCGTCACGTCTAAAGCTGTAAACTGGACAAATCATCCCTGTCAAACATGTTGTCATTGCACAGCCAAAAAAGAGATAATGAACTATACTGAAACAGCAACCACACACTGAAATGCCAAACCACTTGAAAAAATAATGATGTGCATTTTATCCTTGATAATAGAAATAGAAATGTCAAGTCCGACAAGACCCTGTTGTCAATGATCTTTGAGTAAATGAGTAAAACATTAATGTTAAATATTAGTGACTGCCTAGTATTTTTCCATGTTATTGTTTACTGCCTTATCGTCTTGTTGTAAATGAATGTGATACTTTGGTACTGTGGCGTAAGAGGTGAATATGCAGTACAAACTTTGGGATTCCTTTACGAAATATAAAAGCATGTATCATACGAAAAGTACAAAAATTGTTATGACCATTGTTATCACTGCACAAATGGCCAAATGTTTTTGCTCTCACAACCTGTTGTCTATAACCACATTACTTTAAAGTCTGGTCACGGCATAAAACATTGATTATGTCATGGAGAATCTCATTCCTAATCATAGGTCTCACGCTTGGAGTGCTTTAGATTGTACCTTTTTATCAGACAAAAGCCATCAGTGGTGGCTTTACTACTAAGCCATAAATTGACACAGGTGGCTCCTCCCGTTTCTGCAGACGAAAAGGGAGATTTATCAGGAGTGTCAGATTTATGCTCGGTTGATTTAATCCTCACCAATAAATCAGCGTTGTTTATTTCCCCTGCAGGATGGACATCATACTGGTTAGTGTTGTATCTACTGCCACTGTTCCCATCCCTTTGCTGTGCCCTTATATCTCCCTAGAAACTCAAAAATACATGTGAGTAAAAACATCAGCAGATCAGCAGCAAGAGACTGAGGCCTGCTTATTGTACTTTCTTCTTGATAGTATGTCTGTCATAATGTGACTTGACATAATACTTCATAATAACAGTCATAATACTTTATATCAATGCTGCCTTCTGTGCCAACTGTCTAATAATGATAAGATAATAACATAACAACAATAAAAGTTACACTAAGGCTGTATATCGCGTTCACATTGTAATAAAAAATAGTTTTAATTGTAGTTTTAATTGACTGTGATTACTGATCTAGTCTTGTGGTTTCTCATCTGATTTTGCACATTAAATCTGAGAGTCACAAAATGATTAACATGATAGGAGAGCAGCAAAACTGTATTTTTTTTTTAAAGACTTTTCTCAAACTTTTGAGTTTGAGCCTGTGAAAATATTCCAGTAAACAAAAGGAAAGTTGAACTGGTCCCAAGCGGTATGCAACCAGATATGCAACCAGTAAAAAATGCTTTATGATTATATCTATCTATATTTAGATGTTATAAGCTAAAACCACTGCTCTGAGAAATTCCAATTCTCAACTTTAGAAATCACAAAAATACAGGAAATATCCTGAATCAGATAACTTTGTTTCACCTGTGATTATACTTTATTCACAAAGCTGATAACGCCTAACTAAATGAGTGCATTGTCTGAGAAAGCGGTTTGGTTTTCTTAGGTTTTTTGGTCTTGTTACTTGAGAGAACATGATTTCCACAGAAACACAGCAGTGACATATCTGACTACTTGCAGTTCCGATTGCATTTTAAGTGGGCGCTGATGTTATCTTATCTGTTATCGGTATTAATTAAAGTCGTACCAGTATATGCCTTGCACAAAACAACCAGAGCAGTGTTTATCTCACCAAGTGAAGTAACTTACTATCTAGCGGCATTGATTACAAGCGTCCAGTGGGACTGATACACAGACTGCAGTGTGCTTTTGTTTGTTTACATATTTTTTGATGCTAGGATGACCTACATGTGAAAGATTTGGGGATGATATGAGATAATATGATAATCAGGCCCAGGCTAAGCATTGTTGGGCAAGATTTTGCTTTGGGTGTACCCCTCCACATCTTAACCACCTAGTCATTTGGTGACATTAGCATTTAGCTCAAACCACCACTGTGCCTAAGTACAGCCTCACAGAGCTGCCTGTCTCAGGTGCAGATTATTTTAGGGAGCAAAGTGAAGAAGAAGAAGAAGAAAAGGAAGAAGGAAGTAGAGGAGGTAGGTTTTCAGCTCTAAATAAAAATGCAACCTTTAAGGCCAACAAATGCTGCAGATATGAACATATGATCTTTATTTGCAGTGTATACTGCAGCAGATTTAAAAAGACATTTCCAGCTGTGCAAAACAAAAGCCTTTGTAGCAATTGCCAGCTTTTTTCAGCCATGCAAATAAAGATTCATTTATAATTGTCTTACATAACAAATCAATATCAATGCTGGTGTGCTGAGATCTGCTGACAAATGACAATGATTATTATGAATGAATAAAGGCATTTACAACACATGTCTACAGTCATTTATTGTTTTGTCACTTGTTGTAAGTTTGTATTTCTTAGTGATTTACAAGCTATTGTTTAAATGAGCTTACTGCATGATGCAAGTCTGCGGCTATTCATTATTCTTGCAAATTCGCTGCTCTGGACCATTTCTACTGCCTTTCCAGCACAGTTAGCCACGACTAACCCAATCAGCTGTGACGTGTTGCTTTAATTAATTTCTTTCATGTATGAATAACTGTTCATGTGCTTCTGGTTGTAAATTTCCCAATACATTAAATCAGTTTCAACCATTTCAGATCTAGGTCAAGTGAATTGTATGAATTTCACATTTTATGTGGTTATTATGTTGACCCATAAAAAGCCCGGTATATGAGTGATTTTATTCAGTTATGATCAGGATGTGTGTCATGCGTTGCCCTGGTTACAGACCACACACAATGAAATACACACAGACAATAGTTGATTTGAGATTGTTGGCCTTTAAAAACGAAATAACACTGTTTAAGCCTTTGATCTCGAGGACAAGGTATTATTGTGCTGATGGTTGCAGCGCTCTGTATAAACCATCACCCATTCTCATATGATACAATCATAAGCAGCTTTTTATTGAGGGAACAAAATCTGTGCATGCACCTTATTTTATTTTTATGCAGGCAATCCTGATTGTTTTTCTGTAAATCATCACCTCAAAGCAAACTGCACAGCCCTTTTGATTTATGTCTCTGGTGTTACATTTCAGACCCTTTTCAAGGACACCTGTGAAACAGTCGTGTAGTGAAACAGTCGTGTAGTGAAAGGCCAGATATGTTCATATGATAAAGATAAGAGGAACTTCTGCAAGAGGACCTGTGAAAGATACATTATGTGAGATAAATAGCCCTGCTTTCTCTTCAGTGCATCATGTTGAATGAGTTCTTTTACATTTATTACACTTTCTTGAGCTGAATTGTAAGTTTAACGTTGATGTCTCAGTGCAATTTGTCACATGTTGTACTACTTTGTCTGCCACTGCTTTTAAACCAAGCGCAGACCAAAGAGAAGGACTTTTAACGCACTTCCTGCAAAAGAAAGTCTTACAATGTAAAAACTGGGCTACATGCTTGTTTAACTTCATTTTTCTTCTGTTTGCCAAAAAATACGACATGACTGTTGGAGCGTACCAGCGACAGGCGTACCGGGGTCCTATGTTCCCAGCATGTGTGGGTCTTGATATAAACCAAAGACTGTATATAAAGATGGACGACATGTCAGCTCCCCAAAAGTGAAGCCAAAACATCTCAATTGCCACCCTGGTGGCTGAAGTGGAGAGTGGAGACGCAGCCTCCATCTTTAAATACAGTCCATGATATAAACTAACATTATAAGAGATTGGTAAGGGCTATCTCCGAAGTTCAGCCATTGTGGAGATATCAGTGTCTACTGTAAAGAAAACTGTCTTGACCGCAAATTTGAGGGCGAAGATTTCAGTATAACATCAGTAGGCTATAAGCGGTAGGTGGGTGATTTCAACATATTGACCCAGGGAAATGTAAATTAAACATTTGGTCTAGGGAAAAAACATTGCTGACAACATAAAACCCTTTGAAAAGTCTCCTTAATTTGTCATATTAAGAGGATGTTGAGCTGGAGCACATACGACCCTGGGAGCATGGATACGCTCCCGAGGAGAGCTGCAAAGTTGGATAATATGAGCAACTCCTCCTACATTCAGTCATTTTTTCCTTTGTTAATATAAAAATATTGATTAGTGCACCTTTAAGATTTAATTTCATTTGAACTAAGAGGCCAACCATGAAAAACAGCCCCGGACACTTCTTCCATACACTTTTAGCAATATAGTGCATTTTTAAAAATGGAAATATATCTTAGGACACTGTATTAAAATAAATCTGGTTATAAATATCACACAGCAGTCATGTCATGCACACACACACACACACACACACACACACACACACACACACACACACACACACACACACACACACAACCCTAGCCCCTTACTCTAACCCTAACCATCTCAACTAAATGCCTAATCCTAACCCTAATCCTAATTCTGACCTGAACCTTAGAACCAAGTCTGAACCCTCAAACAGCCCTTTGAAGTTCTGTCCCAAAGTGAGGACCAGCCAAAATGTCCTCACTTTCCAAACATTTCCTCACTAGCTGTACACACACTTTGTCTTCACTCTGGAGGTGTGTACAGCCAGTGTCACAACCTGAACTTACTGTGCCCTCTGTTGGCGACCTTTTTATAGCTGGAAGGACACCGAGCTGGAAATGGAACAGCAATTAGACAATTGAAACATGGACTCTTGTTGAAATTAGATATTGTAGAACAATGAACGTGAACATTTTTGTTTCTTTCATATTCTGTTTTAAAAACACAACTTTTCAAGTAAACACAACAATAGCACTGATTCAGTGCTTCAGCAAAGATTATAATGCCTCTTGTCTCGTCATGACTGTGTTGAACATTCAATTGCTTGCATTTTTTAAGGTTTCATTGAATAGTTATTGACGGCATAATTGTTAATATACAGTTTAGCTTAGAGTTGTCTTGTTCTTGTTAGTTGTACTTGTTCTTGTTCCAAGTTGTGCTAGAGACAAATATGTTATAGTCCCTCTTCTTGTGTGATTTGCATAGAGCTACTAGCATTTGATATAAAAAGCAACTGTAGGATGAAAATTCACCTTTAATGGATTTGAGTTGGTGCTAGTAAGTTAGAGAGTCCTGTATAATTCTTGGCATAGTTATTGATGACCACTGGTTCTCAGATTAAAGGTTGACAACTGTGGCTTATTAATGCAGGCTCATCCTTCATATCACCTGGAGAGTTTGACCAAGATGTAACCCAGGTGTGGGCACTTATCATGTATGATTATTGCAATGCTCTCCTGCATGGCTAGGGGCCCCTGGGGCAAAAATAAACTTCTGGGTCCTGTTTGACCTCCTGTTTTGTCCAGTTTTCTCATGCAAAGGAATTACATGGTAATTTGATGAATAGTGATACCAAAACCCGGTATTAAACGGTCCCCGGGGCTAAATTATTAAAGACCGTAGTATCGATAAGCTCCGACGTTATCGGTTCTGCTCTCAGTATTAAGGTATATGATATATTTCTCCATAGGGAACAAACTGCATATATAATCCATGTATGTCTCACACAAATATGCTTATAGATGTGATGTACATATAAGTCACCGTATATACTCATATCATATACCTCATCAGACTGCATCCAGAAGATATTAAAACTTGTTTTGAAAAAGTCTTAATCAATAACATTCTGAATTAAACACATCATCTTTTCTCATAAAAAATAACAATAAGAACAATAGAGTACCGTTAAAGTACAGGATCGATAAGCAGTATTGGTAAACTGAGTAGTACTGTTTAAATCTTAACGATACCCATTCCTAATCATGAACGCACAGAACTGAAACAATGAACACCTTCAAACTAGGTAAGGCAAGCTCTCAAGATCAGGTAATAGAGCAGGACCGACCTTAATGCAGCTATAGTCAGCACTTTTAGATTAACAATGACTCACATGACTAGTTGTATGTGAAATGGGTCACTTATAATGATGAACCTACAGATAATAATCACCACACTCTGCAGATCCCTTTCAGCTTTATTGAACTTTACAGCTTCATCCAATTGAATGGATGTGTAAATAGGAAAAACAACTTCGCCATAATAGATAATGATAAGTCAGTGTTGTGTTCACAGCTTGTTTCTGCTGCCCTGAATAGCGAAAAAATCAGTTTTTGCAGGCCTTTATTATGTTAGATGATATTGTGCTTAAGTTGTGCATATTCCCATATTCATTATAATTTGGCGTCTCCTGAGTCTCTGTGGCCACGGGGAAGATGCCCACTTAGAATTGTTGGTAATCCAGCCTTGCTCTGCTGGCCTCTGCTGCGCTCCCTCCTGCAGCTTCCTTCGGTCCAATGCATATGTAAATAAAAAGTCATTATCTTGACTGAGACTTCTGCTGTCTCTTCTCTTCCTAATTTCTGTTTCTTACAGTATGCAGAGTCCCTTTTCTACACTAACTTGCACTTAGCCCTTTCTCTACAGTAAGAAAAGTATTGATCTTCAGACTCTTGTGAACTCATTAAATAGAAGTCAGTTCTAGAGTTGAAATTTGTTAATTCAGCACACAAATTGAGTCCCTGCAGCACCTCTTGCACATTTGGGCAGCTAATAACCGGGGTGATCTGGCCGCTACCAAATGTCAGTCATCATTTGATCGGATGGGGTCGACTTCATCATGAATTTTGAGCAGGACTGTTCAATCTGGAGAAGAGCATCTGCCAAATACCATAAATAGACTTCAGCTTTTCTTCCAAATCTCATATTTGTTTTCAAGTGGGATTTTAAGGATTACACAACAAATGGCGGAAATTCAGCATTACAAAATGTTTCCCTGGCATTAAGTGGGTTACCAATACTCCTAATTATCCTTCATTTACATAAATTAAAAGGAGAAATAAAGAATTTAGAGCCACATTAAAAATATAACAAGGAAAATATCTTCAAGGGAGGTTTCTGACAATGACTAAACTAATTGATAAAAAGAGCAAGCAGTGTTATGGAATTAAAAAAGGCTATTATATATTCAACACTGTTAAAGTGGGGGATCAGGGAGAGGACCCAGGCGCAAACAGACGCAGAGGCTCAAACAGAGTCAAGGATTTATTTCCTCCAGCAAGTTAGCAAGCAAGCAGGCAGGCAAACATGCAGGTAATGGGCAGGTACATACACACTGGCACATCCAACCAGGATACAACACACAATGAAGCCACACAGAACAAAGGACAGGGACTGGTATAAATAGGGAAGGGACTGATGAGGGAATCAGGGCCAGGTGTGTAACAGGGAGCAGGTGTAGACAATCAGGCACGAAGGCAGGAACAACAGGAAACAAGAGACCAGACTTCAAAATAAGACAGGAAACATACAAGACAACAGAACCTAACAAACACACAATATGGGGAGAGCCATACCAGCACTGAATACTAATAAGAATCACAACTTCCTGTGTATAAGTAAAAGTCTTTGAGGAGAGAATGGATTTGAAGTAAGTAGGTCATTGGCTCTTAGCAGGATAACGACTCAGCCTGAATAATTATACACACAGAAATGCAGCAGTTAGTCTACTTACACAATTTTGGACCACAAAATGTTGACAGAGCAGATTAGTGCACAGTCTGCTTTTGGGGTTGATGGTTGTCAAATTTTATTCCAAACTGAGAATAAAACTATCTGACGTATTATGTGTGAATGGATGCTTCTGAATTGATAGTGACTGTGCATTTAACCTTTGCAGTCAAAAAGAGAGGACAAAAGATCCAAGACTGTATCAGTCGAGGGCTCAGTGTGAATGAATTTCAGCCAGACAGTGCGGGACACATGATTATGGGTTGTGGAGGTTCTTCACTGACATCATATTCATTCTGTCGTCAGCAACATACAGTTCAGCTATTGTAAAGTACATTTTCTACCACATTTACCTAATGAGACAAAATTTCAGGACTACAGGGAAACTTGCATATGGAACCTCTTAAAAAAAAGTTTTACCAGAAAGCAGGTACAATCAAACGTCTCTGTGGTTGGCAGAAAGTGTCACAGCAGCCCGCTGAAAGCTGCAAAAGACTACATCACACTGTGATTTAAATATCCCAAAAGAACAGATTGAAATCTACTACTCCTGGACATTTCAAATGGCTTTAAACTTACATGTTTTCCACAAACTTTGGTTTTGCTTGAGAAATTACGTGCACACGCATATTTGCCTTCCCGAGTTGCATCACATCACCCTTCTCTTCAGTTGTGGCTTTCAAAACAAAACAAAAAACTATTTTAACTCTTCATGGTTCCATTCAACTCTTCATACACTTTTTATACATCATAATGCACATACAGCTATTCCTTCTTTTCTGTTATTAGCTGTGGTGGTTCAAGTAAAGGCAGCTACTCTCCGTTCAACACAGATACACATAATTTAAATTGCTATATGTACCATAATTTCAACACTGTGCACACATATTTCACACCAACATGTTGAGTAGAGTCTGTTGTCACTCACAATGTAAAAATATAGGCAATAAGATTCATGGTGTCGGAGCGATGACTATCAGAACCGTGCTTTTAAACAGGTGTGAGTTAGTCATTTTAATTATGGTGCATTCAAAAACGGCTGGGATTACTCAGTATCACAGAATATCTAACCATACTGTATCATTACCCTATTATTTATATTGGTTTATATACAGGTATATCTATATAAACTGTGATACAGTATTCAGTTTTGAACAATTCCAAGCCCTACAACTTTCAAAACATCTGACAACAAAACACCAAGAGCGCTGACAGCCATTTCAAGTGTTTATTAGTTGTAGTTGTTTCATTTAGTAGGTAACACAACATCTACTGTAAGTTGGCACTCCAAGTTGAGCTATATAAGCTAAACTATATGCAAGTCAGCTGACATAGTTGTTGGAGGGAAAGATGATCCTTCTGTTGTTTACAGTATTTAAACTGTGTGATATTGCTGTGCTTTCGCTTCATTTTGATGCAAAACATAAACATGGTGTGAAATCTGTCTCTTCCAGTGTGACGGCTCTGTTTAGAAAGGACTTCAGCGATATTGCCCATGACCGCCTCACCGACATTTCTAATCATCATACGAGGAGGAAGTCTCCAGTCAGAGTATTTATAGTATAGTGTTTGTGCACAACACTCCAGGAGACAGATGGGTTTTTAAGAACTGATTCATTATAAAACATAACGAGTACCAGCTTTAATCATGATTTGTTTGGTTTAATTGCAGCTACTTTACAGATATGCCTGTCTTCTTCCTATAATGACTTTGCAAACTAGATGCTAAAAGGCATACACTGTTTTGCAGCCTCCGTTAAATTGAGGCTGCTGTAGTGTGAAATTTCGATACTACACGTATATTTTTCAAATGCAACTCTGGCAAATGTATTGTGAAACGCACTTGATGTTACTAATGGTCACTTAAGGTTCTGCTTGTCATGCTTTTAAACATCTGCATACTAATGTAGGTGCAATAAATTCTACCAGAGGACACGGAAACTCAGTCTCCACTGAAGAAAAGTTGAAAAAGTTCTTTTGAGCAACCTTCATAAAGTATTCTGGGTGTTTTTCTATATTTAGGCAAATTATTTAGTCAAGGCGCCCCTATGCATATCTGGAAGGCATTCAAAATGATGGAGCTCAAACAGTACTTTTGATATTTTGGCTCAAAATCTTTGTTCTTACATGCAGACATGTGGCTGGATTACCAGTTGGGTGAAGCAGGTAACAGCCCTGGGTGCCCAAAACTCCAGGGGCCACAGAAGCTTTAGGCTTAATACTAGCGTGCTTTTACATATAAATGAACGTCTGTTACATTCAAGCCATTGCCAGACGAGTTCACACAATGCTGATTAAGCCTATCACCGCCAGCTAAATCTCTCTGTATACCAGAGTTATTAAATCTGGTGTGTGTGGCGACATTCCCGGTAGTAAAACCAGAGCCATGTAGAGAGAGAGTCGTGTCAGCAGAAGTTCAAAATGATCGTTACATGATTCATGTAGACTTCAGATAGCTGTCTCTACATGGATCTGGTCTGCCAGGGCTGAGGGGAGCAACCGTAGCGACAGAGTAGGCTACAGCAACTAGGAGTATGGTGGAGAAACCTAACAACCTAACTAAGTGATAGCTTCACTATTTTTCCAAGTCTGTCTTAAAACAATAGGTGCCTGTATGAACATTGAAACAGTTATTCAGATAAACGTTTGGAACTTTTGGACATTTTTGAACAGAACGAGGACTGTGGATTTGGTCCCCCATCACTTACATTGGAAGTGCATTAGGAAGGGACCTCTTAATGGCCAGTATGAACAGGAAGAATGACTACAGCAACCAATAACTGCTTCAATGCAGGTAAAGCAAATGTTTGCCCCGGGACCCTCTAGCAGGTTAATCCAGCCATGACTGCAGGGTAACACATGAGCATGAAGTCAAGTCCATTTTATTTATATAGCATAAAATCACAAATCATAAACACAAAGAAAACAGCAAAAACAAATAATCAAAAAGCACACCATAACCACTGTAATCAAATGGCTTAATCACTATATGGGCACTTAAAGGGTTCAGGGATGAAAATTACTAGTAGTGAGGCTGATTCACTTTATTTTATAAAAAACAAAAACAAAAGCAAGGCCCTCAACATCATTATTAATATGTTCTTAGGATCCTCCCAATACCTCAAAGTAATATATTTATGGCAAACATAACAAAATAGAGCTGCTAAACAGTTAAGGGCTAACTCTGTTCCTGCTGTTGGACTTGCACACCACAATATCTTTTGCCCCAAAATGAATTAAAAAAAACCTGATTATCCTGAGATGAGGAAAAGTTGAAACACCCTCTCATGTGCTCCCAAAAAATATAGACCACCCTGCCTTGAGCAAAATTAAAAATATAACCTTCCCCCCCCATTTTGCATGACCCCCCCTCTCTCTCTCTCTCTCTCTCTCTCTCTCTCTCTCTCTCTCTCTCTCTCTCTCTGCAGTTTCATCTCAGTCTGAAGGGGGACGCGGCAGTAGCGCAGTTACCCTTCTCTTTTGTGGACCCTCCGCCTGTCTTCTGTCCTCTGTAGCGCGTCCAATAACTTTTGCATTCGCTATTTTTTTTTCTTATTCGCCTCATTTGCGCTGTTTGTTTCCCCTAATTTCCATCATGTCCACACAGACAGCGCGTTATAAGAGGCGGGTTGCAGACCAGCAGCGTCGAGGTGAGGTATTTCTATTGTAAATATTTTTTACAAAAGTTACAGGCTACTAGTGTGATATCAAGTTTAAAATATTCTGCATATTATCGTTATATTTACATCTTTATTTGCTTTTTGACTGATGCTTTTAAGTAAATATTTAAAGTTTATTTCATTATTTGTACATTTGCACAATTTCTTTTTTCTGTTTGTATTTCTATTGTGTTTATTTGTTTATTTATCTGCTCTACTCTTCGACTTGCTGCTATCCTGCTGTGTTTACAGCCTAATTTACCCAACGGGGATAAATAAAGTTTTATCTTATCTTATTTGAAAAAGCATGACTGACATTTAATCAACCTTAAAATTCATCGAAATGAAATAATAACGATAATATTAAACACTGAGCATGCATTTTTTTATAAAGGATACCGATCAAAATGGCATTAAATCTGACTGTTAGTTCACAGGCAGCTTATACTGTAATTCCCCATATAATATAAGCAATATTAGAGAAACGTTATATTGAACGTCTTCAAGGTTAATAAGTCACATAACCTTGGACAGGGTGATGCATGAGATCTGGCAACATAATTAACCTTAGAAGAAGTCATTAGCATCTATCAATGCAGTGGGAGGGAATCTGCCATTTCAATGCAACACTGATAGTTTTTTTCCACTTATTTGTTTCTTCATCATCCATGACCAACAGAAAATGTCTTTTGTCATCAAGGTTCAGTGTTAATGCTGAAGCAAAAATTGAAATTTAGACAAAATCAGGTCTCATTTCTTTATTGCAGCAGTTTCAAGGTCTGGAGTCTCCTTATGTGCTGTGAGGTCTGCAGAACTGCGTACTTCAGCTCACCGACAACAGTTTCTCCTCTTCAAAACAGAAAAGTGAAAGTGTAATTACAATAAGAAATATAATGAAATAGTAAAAATAACAATATTAAGTATCATTAAATCAATCTGTGTATAGCGTTCATTGACCCTACACCTGCTAAATAAACACATTCAAAGTCTGTTTTGACAAATGAGTAAAAAGAAATTAATCTGCGACTATTTTGATAATCGATAAAACTTCTCAAATATGAAGATTTGCTGCTTTTTGGACTCAAATGATTGAAAACTTAATATCTTTGGGTTTTGGATTGATGGTCAGATAAATCTAGGCATATGAAGATGCCACTTTGGCATGAATGTGAAATTATAATTTTCCCCTATTTTCTGACATTTTATAGACAAACAAATTAATCAAGAAAATAATTGGCAGATTAATCGATAATAAAAATAAGGTTTAGTTGCAGCCCTAGTGATGTATTTAAATATCACACAAGTTTTATTTAAAATATCCTCCATTTTAAGCTTGCCAGTGGAAAATATGTAAATCTTTTAAAGCCTTTAGTTAAGACATAATTAGGTTTCAAGTTCTGGAAATATGTGAATCACTGAATTTCAGTTGAAAAGTGTGATTCATGAGAGCCATTAATCAAATGAAATCCTCTTTTCATCTTTCTATTTTTCTTTCTATAACAGGCCCCCAGTGTTGAACAAACCCAGAAATCAGGGCAGGATGTGTTGACATCTCCTGCTGATCCTCCAGTTTTCCTCTCTGAAATGGAGCTCTCTTTGCAGGGCTCCCCTTCAAATGTATCCAGACTGTTTCACAACACCAGCATGCCACTAAATGCCACTGGGAATTACACCAGCGACCCATCTACTGAAGTCAACCTCTTTGAAATCCTGGGTCCAAAGCGATCTCCCTTCTTCCTCCATGTGACCAGTGTTTACCTTGTCATCTTCCTCACCGGCTTGTCTGGAAATCTGCTCACATGTGTGGTGATAGCAAAGCACAAGAAGATGCGAAACCCCACCAACCTCTACCTGGTGAGCCTGGCTGTGTCGGACCTTCTCGTGCTTTTGTTCGGGATGCCCCTGGAGATTTACGACCTGTGGCAGAACTACCCGTTCCCCTTCGGCGAGGGCGGCTGCTACTTCAAGACCTTCCTCTTTGAGACAGTCTGCTTCTCCTCAATCCTCAATGTCACAGCTCTGAGCGTGGAGAGGTATATAGCTGTGTTGCACCCGCTCAAAACACGGTACCTGTCGACTAACCAGCACGCCAAGAGGGTCATCACCGTCGTGTGGGTGGTGTCCATGATCTGTGCCATCCCCAACACCTCACTGCACGGCATCTTCTACCTGCCAGAGAGGATGGAGGACTCGGCCATATGCACTGTGCTGAAGCCCCTGTGGATCTATAACATGGTCATGCAGATCACCACTGTGTGCTTCTATTTCGTGCCCATGATGGTGATTAGCGTGCTGTACCTGGTGATGGGTCTTCATTTGGGAAGAGAAAGGCAGCAGCCCAGCGGGAACCTGGGAAAAAACCGCAACGTTCGAAGGAAGATCAGTGTGAACGGGCGCAGGAGACAAGTCAACAAGATGCTCTGTGAGTTGTTTTTGTTTTTTTCTCACTGTCTCTTCTCAAAAAACATGCATTACTGCTATGATTTGAAAGCATAAGCCCTCTAATCTGTGTTATCAATGCCAAGACATGTTCACAAAGACAAAACAAGGAAAACACATAGCAAATAATGTCAGGGGATTGTCAATTCTTTGTATGGATCATTTGTATTCTGAAGGGCATCTTTTTGTCTTGGCATCTTCTAAGCTTTGGTGCTTGATGAGATTTCATGTACAGTGTTAGCTCTTACAGTGTACTGTCTTACTACCCCACCATAAGGCCCTTTTTACTTTGAATCCAATAATTGATTTGTTCTTTTCTGTCTCATTAGTCAACTTTGTTTGAGTATGTGAGTTTCATTCTAGACTGATATATCCATCATTTAAAATGTCTCCTACTACGTGTAACAACAATAGCAACAATAGTTTGTGCTGAATTCCAGTCTGAGTCATCTGAAAGGCCTATTTTCTGAATTAGTTTCTTACTGCAAGTGATGGAATAACACATAAACCTATTAAAGATTAGCGTATTACTGGTATTTCCACAGGAGAGATGACAGGTATTCCTACAGCCAATCAGAATTTAACAATAAAGAAATTAAAATCAAAATCTGATGACAGCTGTTACTTTATGTTGCCAGTCCTGATGATGCTGAGTTTTTGAGTCTTAAAATATCATTAATCTATATTTATAAGGATGTTTATCACCATTCTAGTGGCATGGTTCTTTGGAAGGCAATGTCGGCCAGTCAGTCCACCATTTTGGACTATTGGATGGCTCTCGCCATTAAATTCATAACAGACATTCGTGGTTCCCAGAGGATGAATCCTACTAACCTTTCCTCTAGCGACATTTTTGTTTCTTAACATCTATTTGATGGATTGCAATAAAATTTGGTACAGACATTCATCTCCCTCCCATGATGAATTGTAAAAACTTTGGTGATCCTTTAACTTTTCCTCTAGCGCCATCATTAGGTCATCAGCAAGTTAGCATAACAGAGCTTAAGTTCTAGTGGATATCCCAAAGTTTCCAAAAATACCAAATATGTCAGGCAGAATTTTGTGGAAATATGGATAAAATGATGCACAAATCATCTGGAATATTTCCATTTGATGCAATTGTGCAACTATAAAAACATGGAGTCCTTGGTTTGAATATTTAACTCAGTGTAAACATCATATAGCTTCAATGAAGAGCTGGAACAAGATGTTTTTTTCAGCCTTTAAGCTTTACTTAAAGGGAAAAAGTGAACAGATAAATCACACAAACTCTTTTGTTAGGAAAAGAGAGAAACTAAGTGTCAAATCTTTGCAACTCTCACATTTATAAATAACTTGCCACTGTGTGGAGCTGGACCAAGCTTCCAACAAAGTTATGTGTGTTATCTTGTTGATGCCATATATCCACCATCGTAAACAGCCCAACAGCCTGCGTCTGCTGCACCTCCTCCAGTGAGAGCACCCTCAGAGCATTATGCATGGATTATTAGGAGAGGAACGTAAGAGTGCTTTATCACCAAGTGATGTTGAGCATCTGCTGCTCAGAGTAGCACATTTACAAATGACTATGAGCAAAATTACCATTAAAAATGTTTTTAAAGACTTTATACACATGTGTGGCTTCGTGTTCAGTTTAATTTTTTAGGCCACATCAAAAGAAATTTAATGTGACAATATTATTCCAGCGTCAGCTTCAGGAAGTATTTCGTCAATTACAATATTCTCTTGAGCAAGCTGCTTCAGAGACATCACTATCAAGCTATTATTTTCTCGATTAATTGATTCTTCATTGTGTCACAAGATAGTGAAAAATGTTTTTTGCAGATCTACAGTAAACTGACTCAATGTCTGTTACAAAGCAGTATCGATCTGAAGTTTGCTAACATTTGCAAAGATTAGCCACCGTAAGCTACAGGTTATACCAGTTCAAGTAGGTCTGTAGTAGCAAAAGTGAATAATGGTGTTTATTCCCTATTATCTTGTGATTTGTGAGAGGAAATTGTTTTATTTCTTCCTTTAAAAATTGACAGTCTATTTTTTAACTGCATGGGAAAACTACCAAAAACAGGGTGTTAGTAAATAAGTGCTCTGGGTCTCCACATGTGTCCTTTAAGCATGTTTTAGCATCTTGTCTTTCCACTTTTTTATCTCTGTCTAATTTGCTCTTCCCAGTAAGGGTAACAATGGCATCAAAAATACATGTACATTTAAAAAAAGCAGCAACAAAATACCTTTTTAAAACAGACTCACTCTCTCTGGCCTGATCCCCTAGCAATCGTGGTGGCAGTGTTTGGAGTCTGCTGGGCGCCCTTCCACATCGAGCGGCTTCTGTGGAGTTCCATCAGCCAGTGGACCGATTTGATGCACAACATTTATCAGTACGTCCATATCCTGTCAGGTGTCTTCTTCTACCTCAGCTCAGCGGTCAACCCTGTCATCTACAGCCTGCTCTCCACACGGTTCAGGGAGTGTTTCAGAGAACTCGTGTGCTCCCACACGGAGGATAACAGCTCAGTCAGAGACTCGCCGCCATTCCCTAAGATTTTACTGGATCCCTCTGTCTCAAGCTCCAGAGCTCATGGTAAGGACTCCAGTGCTTTCATATCTTTGCTGTCTCCTAATATAACACTAAGTATGGACACTGAGATTCTCACATGTGCATGTAAAGAGACGACCTGCAAGACCTCTGTGTTCTGAGATTTAATTTGAATAAGCTAACAAGTAGCTAATGCAGCAGAAACCACTTTAAAGGAGTAGTTTGACTTTTTGGGAAATACGCTTATACGCTTTCCTGACAAGCGTTAGATGAGAAGGTCAATACCACTCTCGTATCTGTTAAATATGAAGCTACTGCCAGGAGATTAGGAGGTTAGCTTAGCTTAGTTTAGCATAAAGATTGGAAACAGGGGTAAACAGCTAGCCTGGCACTGTCTAAAGGTAACAAAATCCACCTAGCACCTTTAAATCTCACAAATTAACAAATTAACACGATATCTTGTTTAAGCCGTACAAAAACCAAAGTGTATACAACATTTATCATTTATGAGAGTTGTCATCTTCTCATCTAACCCTCGCCAATGAAAGTGAAGCCCATGTCGAATTGTTCCGTGTTCCTGTAAACGTATTACATGTCATTCAAGAGCTTGTACATGAACTTTGATTTGTTTGTTTCTATTGTTCAACAGTGCCTGCATATTCCACCTGCTGTCTTATTCTGTAACTGCTGTATGCCTTAGAGGGTGAATCCAGAGGGAAAGTGGGACAATCAAATCTGAGCTGAATGACAACATGTTTTTTTTTTGAAAATTGATGTGTTGCTGGGCAGCAAAAACAGGTCAAATATTTCTCTGTGTTTCAGTGGAACTTGTGAACAAAGAATGTAATGCTTTACTGTGAGCTTTTTTCCTAATCTTGTTTTATCTCTGGTTGCACGGCCAGCCATCATGTACATGATTTGATTGATTGGTAAGCTCTTGTTCACTGTGGTTGCAAATATGAAAACTGATTATGGCTATTGTGCAATTCCTAATTTAAAAGGTACACAAATAAATTGACCTGTAATGCTTGGTTACGTTTGATGTTTTGTTACTTTCATGACTGAAATATGAATGTAGCATAATGCATCATGATTGCATTGTGCGATTGTTGCTTTTCTGAAGGCTGCATGAGCCTCATCTGACATCTTACCCAAAATAACAAGCCTCAACAAAAGAGAATCAACACATGGTATAATTTGCATGTTGGTACAGTTTTGTTTCAGTATGGCTTACAATACTGCATGACCCAAATTATTTTCCCCCCCAATCATTCATCAGAATGAGCTTTAATCTGCATTGCATTCATATTACATCAGTATCACTTGTTGCACCTGATGCTTCAAGACTAGCCAACATTTTCATTATCTATTCCATTTCCATCCCACTTCCAGACACAATCTAATAAAAAAGGAAACACATCAGCCTTTGCCTTACGAAGGTTACTTTTGTACAATTGAATCTGTCATTGTCCTGCAGCAGTCAGGGCAGTGTATTATTCATATTGGCATTAGAGGTCGGGACAAATCAAAGTCCATTTTTAGGGATTAAACAGCAAAGAGTCACACAGGCAACCAAAAACCTCTCTGTCCTTAATCGTTTCTTAATGGGGAGCCAAAATGTTGTGCAAGTGCATGATTGCTGACATTAAATCAGCAGTTCCGTACCCGTGGCAACATAATTTCCATTAAAAGTTTTACCTGCCACAAGCATAGTTCATAGTTACACAAAGTAATCAAATCATTTTTTTCCACTTCACCAGTGGAGGATAAATATGTATGAGCTGACGTTCTCATGGAAGTGCAGTCATGGTCCAAGAATTTAAAATTAAATGTACTGTATTTAAATACTTATGCAAATGACCACAACAGGAGTTTGATGTGAGCCAGTGTTCAGCTGTTCTCTCTCATAAAAATTCAAAAAAGGGCAGATGAGACCAAGACAATATAAGAGCCATTTAAATGAAAGCAGGAAACAAGCACGGTATCACCATAATGTGAATGTTCAGTTAGGAGGCATAATGAAGGACCAGTGTAAGGAGGACAGTCATAGTCATCATTCAGCAGATAACCCCAACTTTTTAATTTAGTCTATTCACAGCCTCCTTTTTGTTTACAGTCCCTCACATATCCCAAGGATACACCATTTGTCTTTAGGCTGCTGCATTGCTGCAGTTCAACTCGAGAAGGATGGCCTGTGGGCTATTCTGACCACATTATACGTGTTCAGTCCTGGTGCATCAAAACCAGGGGACAAACCCCCCTTGGCAAACGTGTAGAAGTTAAATAACTGGCCATCTTGGGCTTCCAGGGACACTGAGGCCGTGCCAACTTGCAAAACACAAGGGTACTCTTTTTCAAAAACCACTCTGAACACCCGGTCAACCAGGTAGTTGAGCTTTATTGTCCTGTACTTCTCTGGGATCAACTCTTCAATCTGAGGCCCAAACTGTTGCATGATCAGAACTCCCTCCGGCCCGACTTTGATCTCGTAGAAGGTGATGTTGCTGTAGGTGAAAAAGCCGATGTAAGGTTCTGGGTTTGGTGGAGCAACGAGGACCTTCTTGGCTTCCCTGAAGGCTTTTTCTATGGCTGGGATGATGTGGTTGTAGGCCTTGGTGACCACATCTTGGTTCTGAGACCTACTGCCAGCCATTAGCACCACCAGACCCAGCTTCAGTCTGGGCAACAGGGAGAAGGTGGCAGAATAGCCGTCCAGATCACCATCTTTACGCACCATCTCGTAGCCCATCAGCTCATTCACTTCCCACGGCGTCCCAGTACGGTTGGCAAAGTAGTTCTTATCGCACCTGAAGAGCGGGGTCAGCATGATCTTCAACGAGTCTGGCTCCAGCAGCTTGCGGTGATAAGCGCCCAGCAGCATCATGGCAAGCTTGGCCAAGTCTGCGGCCGTGGAGAACATCTGACCCGAGGGCCGGTACCACCCGAGGTCATAGAGTGGGGCTGGTTTTCCGTTGGAGTACACTCCCACAGCCATCTGACTCTGGAGCCCCGGGGTGATGTCGAAGCCGGTGTCCTCCATCCCCAGCCGATCCAGGATGTTGTCCGTGATCCACCGCTGGTAGTCAACGGCGGCCACTCGCTCGGCCATCACATGAGCCAGCAGCGAGAAGGCAAGGTTGCTGTAGTGACATCTGGAAGGAGGCAAGTTAAAGAGACAGTCTCAAAAATCTGGTTGTTCATGCAAAAAATAAGAGAAAGTAACTATTTTCCATGTTTAAACTCATCACCTAACTTGAAGCAATTGATCAGTATTTTGGGAAATATACTTACTAGCTCTTGTTAAAGTTAGTTCAATTAGAAAGTTGATACTACCATTTGTAGGATAAATCTGAAGCTACAGCCCACAGTCATCTTAGCTTAGCATAAAGACTGAAAACAGGGGGAACAGCTAGCTTGGCTCTGTCCATAGGTAAATAAATCTGCCTACCAGCATCTCTAAAGCTCACTAATTAACACATTATATGCACAATAAAACACAAACTGAAAACAACACAGCATCACAAATCTTACTTGGTGCCTGGGTCTGCGACGAGGACATCATCTTGTAGCAGATTGATTGCAGATTGTGTTTTTCCTTTCCAAAGCAGATTTGTGGCCCGGAGTCTTCTGGGTAGACCTGGATCAGTACACAGTAAAACAGAGTTAAATAAAAAACTAAAATGAATGAAAAAAAACAGCAAATATAACAGATGAATTGTATTTCTATTCACAAGTTCTTTCATTACGTTTTATTTCAGTCTGTTGGTTATTTCTTTTCACTCCGTACGTAACAGTGCTGGTGTTCAGCCTCGATACCTCGATGATAAACTGAGACAGGGTAGGATGTTTAAAGATTCATGATTCTTCTTGCCTCAGGCGTTTCTCTCATCTTTATCTGAATTCATTACACAGAGTAAAGTATTAAAAATTGATAAGTTCCCTCAGATAAACAGGTGCCTGTTCATGCATGACCATAGCAGCTCTTTTGCTGTATCAATATATGGATGTAACTGTTGATAGCCTCCAGCAAGATGAAGTATCTGAACAGCTCAGATACTAAATGTTTAATTCTCCATTGCAATCTCTAAATGCAAACTAGAATAATATAATTTTTGTCGTTTACAGTACCTCAGTGGTTGTTCATATCAGTTACTTCTTAGGACAAACAGATGTTTAGGATGATATTTTTTTTCATCCTTAACCAGCACACGATTGATTGTTCGGTGTATAAAATGTCAGTTGCAATTTCCTAAAGCCAAAGGTAACGTCTTCAAATTACTTCTTTGTCTGACCAACAGTTTAAAAACTAAAGATATTCAAATCATATATAAGATATCAAATGTTTGCCATTCATGCTCAAAAAAAGACATTCATTTTCTTTCGATCTTGACTCATCAATTCACTGCCTAATTGTTTCAGCTCTAAAATGAATAAATATAAAGAAAGAACTTTAATCTTTAATACTGTGAAATCTTGTAAGAGTAAACTGCAACCAACATTTCATATCGATCAGAGAAAACTTTATACCAGAAACCTCTTCTTCTCCCTCTTCCTATTTTGTTTAAGTGTTTGTTTTTAACAGGTCAGCTCCTGTGGGGATAGACGTGTCCATATCCAGCACCAGAATAATAAAAAAAAACATATCTACAGTTTTTCAAATGCAGCCCCACTTTTTCACACAAAACTAACTGCCTAAAAATGTAGGGACATACTGTATGTGATTAGATCTCAAAACCTTGTATCATATCACAGAAGCTCAGTGAAATTTTAGATTTAAATTCTGTTTAATCCTCTGTATGTACCTGAGAGCTGGCTGGCCATCCTGCGCAGGGTGACCGAGGAGGAGCGGATCTGAACCTCCCCGCTGTCCAGAAATATCAGGCCATCTGTCACATATTTCAGCTCCGAGTCTCGCGACTTCCCCAGGGGGTTTTTGATGGTGAAGTTCTCCACGTATTTCTCCAGAGGGTCATCTAGGGAGCCGATCTTCCCATCCTCCCACAGTTTGTACAGCATCAGCGTCGGGAAGATTTTGGAAAGGCTGGCAATTCTGAAAGACAGATAACAGAGCAATTCGATTGTTTTTTAACATGACAGAAGACCCGACAGTTCAAACGTATGCCTAGGTATGTGGTCTGTGACTCCACCGTACCTCCACTCTGGTCCTAACTATCTGTAAGTGCCTATAAATATCCAAATCAAGATCCCCATTATAGGGGTAGATGTTAAAAAGATGTAAAGATGTTCTGTAAAGTGCATTTCTACCAATCAAATCCATCTCTGGTGAAAATATGATTGAAAAACAATGTAAAGTTGATATTAATTTTTTTTAAAACAGCAAATGCATACTATTCCCAGTGCTCACAGGTGGTTGTAAGCCAAGAAGTTTTCAAATCACACAACTTATTTTTGAATTTTGTAATGTAGTCCTCAGAGTGTGCTGTGCTTTCATTTCGAAGATGGCCGCTCATGTTGAAAGCTCAAACATCGACTGTGTCCCCCTCATAAACAAAATTGCCAGCAAGGGTAAAAACGATATATAATTGTAGAAAATGTTGTCTGGTCAATTACTAGATTCTCATGAAAGTAAACACATTCATGTTCCCCTCAGGATGAATTGCAATTGTAATTTTTCATTTGTCCAATACTTTGGTTTACGACCAAATATCTGTTTAATTGCCTTCCCATCAGCCTCAGCTGTACTTTGTGTTTAGTGACAATTAGCAAATGCAACACAACAACACACATGGTTTGAAGACTGCCCAGTCTGACTCTCCAATCCTAGAGGACCCATTATGCCACTAGCATATTTCTTAAAAACCCAATGAACTGTCATTGGGGGTGGCTTTGATTTTGTGTGAGCAGCATCCTGTTTTATGTCTATTGATTGCACTGGACTATGTGAAGTGGGATTCTGAGACACTAGCCTATCTTCCATGGGACTGGGTCAGGTTGTCGTGATGTGGGGTAGGAGCAGCAGGAGAAGGACCCAAATGCAGACAGTAGTGGAGGCTCAAAGCAGTTTCAAAGG
>LKNJ01004662.1:0-29686 GCA_002120245.1 Maccullochella peelii | reverse complement strand
ACACACACACACACACACATCTCCTTTATTATCATTATCCACACTATTAGCATGAGATAAGAACTGTCTGGAGATGACAACAAGGGGGATATTTTTATGTAGGAAAAGAGATTACTGAGGAAACTGTGGCTGAAAAATGTTTTTAATATTTGTACACATTTCAAATACACGTAAGCACCACTTGCTGCTTCGACAGTCTTGTTCTTAATGACTCCCTGATGCCAACAGGTCTGGGTGTGAGGGTCCGCCAGCCATAAATATTGTTGAAGAGGATAATAAATCAATATCTGTGCCCCCTTCACACACACACACACACACACACACACACACACACACACACACACACACACACACACACGGAAAAACTGTCTCTTCAAGCACGGAGGAGGGGGGATTAATTGAAAGTGATTGAGAGCGTTTCTCACCGTGCCCTTTTTTCACCCAGCGGGTAGCCACTTGTTCGCTGACAGCAATGGAGGGATTGGTTTACATTGTCTGCTGCTGGCTGGCTGACCCACTCCGTGTGTGTGTGTGTGTGTGTGTGTGTGTGTGGAGGCCTAACAAGGCTGAAATTGATGCCGTTTTTTTTTTTAGGCAGGGAGTCATTTTTGATGGCTGCTGACATTCAGCTCCAGAAAATATTGCATTGGATGTGGAAAAGGTCAAAAGCCAAGGACGAGAGAAGAGAAGAAGTAAAGTAAAAGTTGAGAAAACTGAATGTACAATGTGTTATTTATTCAAACATCATTAATATCCCGGACACCGACGAATTTTAAGATATATTCATACATATTAAAAGAGGTCCTGCACACTTAAACACGTTTTTTTGAGCTGTAAACTAAATTATGTGACTGTGATACATCAATGCTGGTGTTAATATTGACATTTCATATCAAATTCAAAAAAAAAAATCGGCATTTCATGGGTTGAAAATGACTTAACACGCCATCTACTGTTTCAAATCAGCCCTGAACCTTGCAAGACCAACGACCGGTTGGGACGTGTCTACGTCATGAAATTAATGTAAAAAAAAGACTCTAATCAGTGTCAGTCAGTTTCTTCAATTCCACAAAAATACTCACACTGATATCGTGTTGTTTTTATATTAAATAGTATGCTAGTACATCAAACAGAGCACATTGCTGAGGACATGTTTCTACTTCAAATCGGTCTTTATCCCAAAAAAAAGGTGACAAATACATTTGTTTCTGCTTTCCAAGAAAAGTTCTGAAATCTAAAATCTGTTTACGCTCAAGTGACAAAACGTCAGACTTTCCTGCTGACAGTGACCGCGGGTTTCTTTTAACCATGGCCACGGCCATTCCCTAGTCTTAACAATGTGTTTATTGGTGTAACCATGACGACGAAGTTAGACGAATTCAGGATTACTGAGTACATCTTGAAGGAGGATTTCTCCTTAGCTAACAGGACAGTATAAAACCGTGGCGTCTGCGTAAACACAGAAGTAAATATACTCCATTACGAGTTAAAGTACTTACTATTAAGTAAAAGTATCGACGCATTAAAGTAGTAAAAAGTACAATATTTGGAGCAGAGGTACCTCAAAAATTAAGAGTTGCATCCTCAGAATAATTACAGTTAATAAGAAAATAAAGGAGGACTCATTACTGGGTAAACACGGGTCGATGGGTGGATGAAAACCGTCCCATCTTTACTTTGTGTTTTTTACACCCCATCAGCTACTGCAGGAGACAGGAAACTTTAACATGCACATCATTTTTCTTCACTGTTGGCACACTCCTCCACCTCCACCTCCACCTCCTGACCTGCCTCCTCCTGTATCTTCTTCCTCCTGAAAAACTCAAAACAAATACCGCAGCCGCAGCTCGCATTTCTTCACCCAGCTCATCATTTCAGGGGGAGACAAATGTTTGTCACATCTATTGTCTGGGTGCACAACAGCTGCTTGGGATTTGGGTTATCTAGGATTTGTTTTTCTACATACTATTGCACTTATTTTACATTGATTGTGGATAAGAGTGTCAGCTAAACGCATAAACTGCATTTGTATGTGTCAGCATTTCTCCAAGTCAGGTCCCCCAGGCCTGTTTCACTGCTTTCCTTTTTGCAGATTGGAGTTTTACTTCTATAAACAAAATAAACTGATGTTCTACCACCAGAGATTTTACTAATTTGAGCAAAAGGTTGCTTTTTTTCCTCTTACTTAAAGGGGAACTGCACTAATTTTACACATGAAGTCCGGTTTACACTTCACGGAAGAGGACTACTTAGCTAAACTGTGTTTTGGAGCTTGACCCTGACTAGAGACTACAAATCAGGATATCTCGGCCACTGCTGCTTCAATTTTGACTACCTTTTTTGACAATCTATGTCTTGTGAGCCCAACTTTTCCTTTACGTAACAAGAGAAACTCTCTTAGTTCAGCCACTAACCAATGAGTTTATTTCTGCCGCCAAAGAAACAATCTTGCAGAGAAGTTTAAAATTCTTCCCATCCCATTTAGCTTTTCGCTAACCGTGCAATTAATTTCCACGTTGCTCTTAAAAGGTAACAATCCTGCATCTAATTTTTTTTAAATAAGGAGGATTAGGACCACTGTTAGATGTTCTCCTACATGTGATGCCTGATGGATTGAAGATGACCCTGAGGCTACAGATAAAAATGTGTTTGCCAGTCTGCTGTGGCCTCCTGCATTCTGCCTCCGTCAGCAACAAGTCTGTTTGAGCTAACAAGCTACATGCTAATAATAGGAAACATGGGGGAAAGGGGAGGGTGCAGAGAGGCAAACACGTTTAACTTTAACTGGGATGTTGTTATTATAATGTTTAACATTATGAAATGGCTCATTTCTCATCACTTTCAGCATTCATCTCCACAGATCCACTTTTTCATCACCGGTCCACATTTCTCACCACCTGTGTTTGTCACCTCGCTCCTTTTTCTTTCCCCCCTTCTTGTTTCTGCCAAACTTGGCTTCATTAAAACGCTAACGACTCCCATTAACGGACCCAAAGATCGATTCTGCTGGCGTTCACTTGAGCCTCTGCTAATGAGGTGAGATTAGTGTTAGTTTTATTCACTCAGTCTCTGTGTATATTTGTGTGTGTGTGTGTGTGTGTGTGTGTGTGTGTGAGTGTGTGTCCTGCCATTAATCTGATCTTTATTGATTTTCTGTTTGGCCAGTAGATGCCCAGGTGGCCTTCCTCCAAGGATTTCTGTCTCTCAAACAGACTATTTCAGAATCACAGCAGCAACTATGAAAAAATAACTGTAATCACATGTACCAGTCTGTCTCTATGTTTTGCATTATCCCCAGCAGCCTGTCTGTGGTTTTGAAGTGTCTGGGAAGACATGGTAGACCCTGGACCTCCATAGCCGAAGCATCCCAGAGGTTAGACGGATGTCGACACAGCAAATCGCAGTTTGATGGCATTCCCATATGCTCCCAACTGACGGGGACAGTCCACTCCAGGAGTATACGCAGGCTTGTTGCCTCTTTGGATTCGTTTTAACCTTGTTAGAGACATCCAGATGGTTTGGCTGTTTTTTATATAATTGAACAATGCTGGAATAAAGCATTAAATGACATCTAGATCCTAAAAAAAGGGCCAGAAAAACACATGCATCATTATGAAAAGGAAGAAATGGGAATATACACGATATAAATGTGTATATTCCCAGTTTTGTCATGCCTTTTAGTTCATGAGACGCTTTCTGCATGCGGGCGTTTTTGATTTGAGGTTTGCACAAGCCACCGAAAACATGTAAAAAAAACTACATGTCCTTGCAGGCCATTTCACAAGTATTTAAAATTAGCAGGAGTTTGTAATCCCTCGTTTCAAACGTGAATGTATTTAATTGGAATTCATGTAGGATGCAGGGGTTTAAAATCTTCACATACTAAATGTTTCTCTTTGCTGTGTGAATTATATGTGTTTTACACTGTAATTTAATGGTTGCAAAGTTAACTAAAAGTAGTTAAGTTAATGTAGATTTACAGTAAAATATTTTACAATGCTGAGACACCATTGATTTGTCAAATATCAATTTATAAACTTAAATGTTCCTGTGGTGGAAAAGTAAACAAGATTAAAATCAACTTTAAAGGGTAGTTTGTTCTTGAATCGTTATTGTGATGTTTTAAATATCATGTAAATGAAAGTGAATAAATGTGGACTTTCCTGGGTTTGAGCAGAAGTACCTTCCCTCTTTGTTTGCTGTTATCTGTGCGTCTCCTACAGACGGGCCTCTGAGGATTCCCCTCTGAGGGCTGCGGGTGATATTGTTCTCTGCGGTTTGCATCTGCTGGTTTGATAATCCAGTGATTTCGCCGTCAGAGGGGGATTCTGGGAGCGCAAACACGCAACAACACACGAACTCCTGGACTGTGACGGCAGCCATTGTTCCTCCCAAACAATGTCTTCACTTTGATGTCTGTGATGCTTGGCCGGCCGAGGGAAGTTTATTCAATCTGTGCTTTAGCACCCAATTCCCTCTCTCTTCCTCCCTTCCCCCCCGCTCCCTGCTGAGAAACCAACAAACTACAAAAGATGTGATAAATGACTTTTATTCTCCACACGTACAGTATAGTCCCTTTAATATTATATTAAACGGACTTGTGGACTTTCTCAAATTAAAGAAAAGGACTGAATATTTTATTATAAATGTGCATCACATGCAGCACCAAGTTCATACTCGTATGGTTAAAAAGTTTGATGCAAGTTAAGCATCATTTTTAAACGATAAAAACTTTAGGTCTTTAAGTCTGGAGAGCTGAGGAATTCTGGTGCTCCGTTTTTTATGAATAAATCAAAAACTTAATGCATTAAAGTCTTTGATTCATTTATAAGTCTTACTTATTTTTCCCCAAATCCTTTACTAAACCTAAAGACTCCAGTATTATTAAAGGATTACATGCAAACCCACACAAACATTATAACTTGAATATCAAATTTCAAACTTTTAAAAGCAGCATTTAGCTGGTAACTGGGTGCAAAACAATGAGGATTATTTAATAAGTAAATTCAAGAGGTCTCACACTTGTATGATCTGACCTGCTGCACTTATATCACGCTATGACACGGCACGCTGTTTCTCATGTGTCAGGTTTTGTTTCACTAAAATGCCAATAAAAGCCTCTTCAAAGGCATTAAGCCTTAAAAAAATAAAAAAACGGGGGGTGTTGGTGGTGGTTGGGGGGGGCTGTCATTGTCTTGCTGCAGGGGCAACATGCTGGTTTGAGTCTTGATTGACAGGTTCAATCCTCCAATGTGCTTTGGCACAAAAGGTGACAAGCAGAAAGGAAATTGGCTTTTGTCCCGGCCTCTGAGCTACTTAACCTGCGCCTGATTTCTCATTTATTAAAACTGAAAGACATGCAAGACTTAAAATAAACACTGCAACACGGTTCACTGGTTATGGTTTACATGGTTCTGCAAGCACTCCTTTTTATTTTCATCGTTCTGTTTGTTTTTTTTAGAGTCACCTTTAAGTAGAATATAATTTTGCAGCACTAATTGTGGTAACTAAGAGTTTTTCTTAAATCTTTGCAGTCATTTTAAACTCAGTAAGTTTAGTTTAATACTGTTGTGGTTTTTGTCACTTATTATTATCTTTTATTGTATTCATTTTCTGCTATGAATTGTTTTTTAATGCTGTTTTGTCATTGATTGGCTTAGCGTTTAGTTAACTTTTAACTTCATTTTGCACTTTTTAAACCCCTATTTATATGTCTTTTTATATTGTGTTATATTATGTCTAATGTAAAAGGTGCTATACGTATACACTTGCGTTAACTGGCCCGTTATTTTATTCGCTTTGAGTTTTTTAAATAGTCAAATTTGTGTTAATTTTCAGACAATTTTAGAGCTTTTTTTTTTTTTTAGGTGACTATAAAAAACAGAAAGATAAAGCTTCCATATAAATAAAAATGTTACACTTGGAAATAAAATCCAGCCGGTCAGAGGTGGAGGCCTGCAGCGCCTCTTGGACTCTAAGCCAGTAGTTTTGTGCCCCCTTCTGGCAACTGTGGCAAAAACTGACCAGCTGAGCTGATTCAGTTGTGATGGACAGAAATGATGCAAAGCTTGTGATATAGTGGTGAGATCTTTTACCCAGCCACACAAGGCCAACAACCACCGACGCACACAGATCATTACAGATTCATGATACAATTTACTTTAATCTGACACAAAAAGGCGGAGGTTTCTCTCATCAAGCCCAACTTTAACCCTCACCAGTACAGGAATAAACACACACAGATAGCAGAATGCCAAAAGGTAAAGATGCCAAAAACAAAAAGGAAAGCAGAACCAAATTCTCTCTCTCCAGCTACACCTCAGTCTATTTCATCCACTCCATAACTTGTCACATTCCTCATTAATTTCCATGACAGATGCTGACGTCGCCTCTTTCTTCCTCTTCCTCCTCCTCACCTTATCGCTCGGTCTTTCTTTCTGACTCTCCATCTCCCATCTTTCCTCCTGTGTTTGCCAGTTTTCCTTTCTCTCCCTCTCTACTTTTATTTCTTTTGTCATTCCTTTAATTTCCTTTCCTTGTATCCCCGTCTCGACCCCCATATCTCGTCACACTCCCCATTAATTTCCATTTTTAAAAAAAAGATGCTGACTTTGCAGTCATTCAGTGTTGGTGCTGCCGAGGGTGAGAGAGAGAGAGAGAGAGAGAGAGAGAGAGAGAGAGAGAGAGAGAGAGAGAGAGAGAGAGTCCATGGGAATTGTCACTATTAAGGTGGATTTTAACTGGTGGTAGAGAGGCCACACTTTTATTGTGACTGATGGCTTCCTATAAAAAGGAAACACTATTATCATGATGGAAAAAGACAAACAGAGGGGCTGGGAGGGAAAAAGAAAGGAGAGAGAAATAAGTAAGGAGGAGCAAAGAGAGGAGACATAAATGAGATGGGAAGCAGGATCGTGAGAGAATGAAGAAATAAAATAGGAGAGACGATGAAGAAAAGAAATATACAAAAGGGGAAAAAAGAGAGAGGGGCAGGTGGAGAATATTAGAGTGAAAGAGATTGTGAGACAAAAAAGACAATGAGCTTGAAAGAGGTTGTTGTCTTTGTCAGGGCCCGAACAGACACAGATGAAGAAACAAAACGAAAAAGAAAAAGGTCACCGAGTTGTAACGCACACAAACAGATTATATCTGACCCTCATAACATTTGGAGAGAAGAAGAACCAAAACTACTACAACTACGAAGAACACAAAGAACAGCTTTAATCTGCTGCAGACTGAAAAGATTGGGTGAGATTATATAAATTAGTCTCCCGTCAGACCTTTTATAGCGCGCTATCCGTAGTCCAGTGTGGGCAACGCTGCAAATCAATAAGCAGGACTGATGGCAATATTGAACCTCTGTGTGATTTTTGCATCAATGATGATGAAACACTTTGTCACGTGTTTAATAATTTGCTTGATGAGACAGAAACAGACATTTCGACTGGTGGTTTTATCTACAAACAGTTTCCAGAAGCTTTATCACAACATATATATTGATATTGAGATGTAAAATTTCTTAAACCGCGATAGAAGATTTGATCCATATGGCCGTAAGTTTAAGGGCTATAATGCGAGACGTAGTGACTGTTAAAGCCTTGATGTTGACATCAGTTGTTAAACAGGAGGTGAGGTTACCTATTTATATTCCACTAATAATGGGAATAACAGCCCAATATGAATAAAAAGGCCTCATGTAACCACCTCAATCTGAAGAGACTGACCCGATCCGGCCCAAATGGAAGGAAAGTAAACACTTAATCCGAAAGTAAACACTTAATCGTTTCTCTCTGGTTGGAATAAATATATTCTTTCTGTGCATGTTTGTCCCACGTGGGGGGAACATCAGGTGACGTGAACGACAGAAACTAAACTGCTCTCTGTCTGAAAGAACTTAACAGCTTTTTAAAGGATTGTTCAACGCCTCGCTGGACAAAAGGCTCAAAACAACAAGAAAAAACCCAACTTCTTCTTCTTCTGTTATATTTCTGGCAGATTAGATGCTTCACAGCAGGCGGAGCCACTGTGCGCATATCAAAACAGTTATATTCTGATTAAAGAGAATCTCTAATCAGGATGTTTTCAGTCGGGTTGAAGAAATATTGTCGGTGTGGCCGCAGCTGTAACCCTGTACAGCACCACTGCTCCTTGTTTTAGGTCATTTGTGGCAGCTTTGAGAGACTGAACTCGACCAAACTACGTCACAAACAACAGTGTTGTTGAGTTTGATGCTCTGTAAGGTGAAACCTTGGGGCGCAACAAACTACTGAAATCATTTGACAGCACCTGCCACCTACAGTTCACGGAAAGCATTCTCGGATTAATAATCAGTAATGAAAACAAATCAAGATTAATCGTCTGGAATAGCAAAAAATGCACATCCCGATTTCCTAACGCCCACGGTGATGCCTTCAGTTGCTCGTTTTGTTTGACCAAAACCTAAAAATACATTACATTTCTACTAAATTTCCTCCACCGGCTGGCCGGGTTCACCGTGGCCTTTCTCACGGCCGGGCGGTGGCCCAGCGACGGACGGGTCATACTGTTTTTGTTGTCGCCGCGTGCAAGCAGGAGGGTAAACAAATCCAGTTTTAATAAGGGTCTTGTAGCTCATAATCCTCACCCGCCAGCAGGTGAGGGCCAACATATGGGGCGAGACCACGACCAAAGGACAGCACGAACACACACACACACACACACTCAACTGTACACACACACACACACACACACACACACAGCAGCTGTCGCTTGTTTTCCGAGGCAAGACCGATCCAACAAGAACACCGTGGGTCTCGGGGAGCGGCGCCAAGAGAGGGAGGGCGGGAGGGCGGGAGAGATATATTAATGCAAATGACAGAAGGTGAAGAAAGGGAGGAAGGAAGGATTTTCTCTTTCCAATTTGAGTCCATTTGTTTCTTGCCACCATTACATGTTCTAACACAAGCTGATATTTTACACCGAGCACTCCAAGGCTATTATAATTGAACATGAAGCGCAGTAATAGCGCAATATTTTACCGCGCGACGCGTTTTAGCTCGGCTAATTTACCACTTTTGCTGTTGTTTTGTAAACATAATACGTTTGACTAGTGGGGACTTGTTCATGGTTACTTTGCCCTTGTGTGCTTTCTAGCGATAAAATGCTTTCAGCGAGAGGGGGGAAGAAAAAAAAAAATCAATTTCCCCCCTGACTGATCTGCTTACACACAGCATAAACACAGTGTAGCTCGCTGTTGTCTTGTTTTTTAGCCAACAAACGTACTTTTTCATGAATCAAAACAGCCAATAGAGATTCGTGTGATCTTTTAATAGATGTTTAAACATGAAAACTGAGGTTTTAATGATTTTGCGTCACACAGAGTGTGTTTGTCGTCTTTTCCACTATAGCAGAAAATGGCTACAGGAGCCACTCAGTCTGGTTTACATCTCTGCTTCCTCTTTCTCATATCGTCTGTCATCACTCTCTCGTTTTCTCCTCCTCCTTTCGGTTCTGTATTTCCCTCTATATTCTTAATTTCCTCCCCATTTCTTCCTCTTTCTCCGTCTGCCTTCTCTTTGTCTGCATCTCCTCTTCTTTTTTTTTCTTCCTCTCCCATTTCTGCTCCTTATGAAGTGTGAAAAATGATCGTCTGCAGGATGAAGTGGACAGAATTTGCCGGCGTAATGGCCTGACAAAATGAATCGCGGCCTTCCTCACCATCCATCACCGCTCCGAGGCGACCGCGGTTAAGATCTGTGAAGGTGCTGGCTTATTGATTACTAGTTGTAACTACAAAGTGTCTGATTCAGTGTTTGTGGCGTGGCATGGCAGGGTGGAGGAGGGGGTTGGGGAAGGAGTATGGAAGGGAACGCAGGCAGCTGTAGCACTCTCAAAAATCCTCTTTTGATAGATTTTAAATGGTGAAATATTGATTTCTGTCCGGTCCAAGGCCTGGCCGAGTGGGCCGCAGCCATTTGTCGGAGGTATAATGCCGGACACCCGGTTCTGCTGGCCACCATCAGTCATTCTGACACGGGGAGAAATGAGAGAGGAAGCAAGAAGAGAGAGGTAGGGAGCGAGAAATAAATCAGCGGTTCAACCCTTTACCTTTAGTGAATGAGTCTCCAGTATGTGAAACGCCTCACGCATCCAACACAAGCTGGATTATCTTATGAATATTCTGCATGTTGTTCAAAGCAATGACTCGTGCTTTCCAGTGGTTAGAATAACAACAACACCCACAAAAATACAGCACACAATAACATCAACACCCTCCAAACTTTCCTCATTATCTTCTATTTGGTGAAGGTATGGGACTGTGTGTGTGGGCGGGTGTGGGTGTGGGTGGTGGTGGTGGTGGTAATGACCTACTAAGAGAGCAGACCATGAAAAGGTGATTATTGCTCTTAATTGCTGTCCACAGAGGCAGCAGATGCAGGCAGGTAGCATTAATCTACATTAAAGACATCGGAGGCGGCGTGCAGAACGCTTTTCTGCTGATTCACACTCATTTAAGGCTGCGTGCTGTTACGCTGATAAGCTTAAATTTAATAGTATCTTTTAATGATGAGCTACAAGAGGGAGGCCTGCAATTAACTCATTGTGGCCTCACACGTGTAAAGAGATATTATGATTACAGCTGCATGCAAAGAGAGAAAACCGGAGGAGGAAACAAGAGTTTTTCTCACCACAAACTCAACATTTTACTAATCAACATACATTCGCATACTCGGGAAGAGGCACCGTGTTTGCATGCAAACAGAAAATATTCTTAAGCAAGTACAAATATTGTATCGTAGAAGCATTAGCAGAAGGATACAACTACAACTACAGGGAAAAAGAGGATTGACAGCAGAGGAATGATCTGGTATCTGATTTACAATAATCACAAGGCACTCGCACCGTACCTAAAAATAACTAATCAACATATAATTACACACAAATAACACAATATATGTAGTATAAATAAACACTTTAAAATCGCTTCCTGCATTTTGATTCCTTTTTTAGATATATATGTGAAACTAAAGCTGCACAAACCAATATTTTTATATCAACAATAGCTCAAATGAAATGACGAGGGGCCCTGAACACCCCGGGTTAACTGTGCGGCTGTGTGGTAATTTAATGTTTTCGTTTTAAACACAATATAAACGGGCCTTAAGGTTGCTTCTGCATGTTTTACCCCTTCTGTTCCGTCTTGTTTGGCTACGTGTCAAAGTCTAGTTTTGATACCTTTTTTTGTAGTGTAGTGTACATTAAATGTATTATGTTGTGCAGAAACACAGGTTTTATGTTGACTATAGTCTTGTTACTGTTACTGTTACTGTGATATGTGGAGGATTTTGCATCATGTGAGTTACCAAAGCAAATATCAGCTATGTTGAAATGGCAATTAAGCATTTAATCTTGCAAAAAATATTAACACAACCAAATATCAACAAAGAAATTCTTTGCCTTATTTAAACACAAGACATTTTCTAAATATTCCCTTCCAATTTTGCAATTCGATCCATCACAATTTAGATTAAAACCCAACAGAGTGCAATGCAATGTTTTGGTCCCTGAGAGGGAAAAAAAACCGAAATTAGGTCGAGAGCAGGTGGTGACTGCCACCCACGCACCCTCCACATGTAACACACACACACACACACACACACACACACACACACTTGCAGCACAGAGGAAGCTCAGTCCTGGTGGGAGGTCTGAGGTCTGAGGTCTGGCCCTCCACATTCCACAGACAAGTGTCTAGCACCTGCTAGGCCTCAGTCAGCCTTTCCTGGCCAACAGATTAGGACGGGCGGACACACTCCAAATCCGTTTACTTTACAGTCTGTGTATTTGTGTGTGTGTGTGTGTGAGAGAGAGAGAGGGAGGATCCAAATTCGTTTTCAGAAGGAAGCCATCAAATTATTGCCCGTCAACAGCTCAAATATTGTTTGGATTGAAGAAGAAGAAAACTGACATTAAATCACAATATAATACAATACAAACGCCTCAAGGAAAAAACACACACACACACTATAGACATGCACACACACCTTCAGCAGCCCATGTCTGACAGGTGCACATGTCAGTGGTTAGTTCAACCTGGATCGGAGCATTTGGTCTCACTCTGTAGCAGCCAGGCCCCTAGGGTGTGTGTGTGTGTGTGTGTGTGTGTGTAACCCAAGGGCCCGATGCTCAGTACCCAGACACTACCCATATTGTTTTCTTCATTGGAGCTAGAAAAAGGAGAAGCTGATTTACAGAGCTGTCTGGCACTGGAGCACACGGATGCATGACTGACTCGGCCTAATGGAGTTTTCAGCTCTGGATTTACACATCTCCACACACTCGCACACGCTATCTGGCTGCGGCTACGTTAGCCTACGCGCCGTGATCTCGTCCTGCAACTGTTACCAAAGTAATGTTTGCTCCATCGCCTCGACCCATTCTCCCTCATATCAGAGGTTATGGATCTCAACAGATTTGATATCTACATCTATTTGATATTAGAGGCAGTTTTGCTGCAATAAAAACCCCTGATTCAGACCCTTTGTTGGGCCCTTAAAATTATGTTATTATTTCACAAAATGCATGCTGAAGCATTCAAAAAGCTACGTTCTCTTTAGCCTAAAATCAATGAGTGATTCTAATTGGACTAAACCCGGATTTCACTTGTGATTTTACTGAATAAAGAGCATGTATATCCACTTACACACATGTAACTGAGGTTATTGTGTGCATGCAAACCATGAAAACCCAAAGATTTTCAATTTACTGTCAAAGAAAATTAAGAAAACCAGCAAATATTCGCATTTGAAAAGCTGGAACAAGTGATTTTTTGGGCTTATTTTGGTTTAAAGATGGCATAAAATGATTAATCGATTCCCAAAATTGTTGCAGATCCATTTTCTGTCAATCGTTTCAGCTCTAATATTATTTTCCAGGAATAATAAACCAATAGGAGCACCTCACCACGTGTGGACAAGCAGCCATGTTGGATGATTGTCAACAAAAGCAAAAAAAGTTTTCACAACAATAGAAAGAAGACCAGAGGTTATAAAGAGGTTTCATACTCCTCCAACATGGCAACCATCGCCCCTCATCACATTGTGAGCCGGAGAGCCAGAGCCGATAACGCTGGGAATCCAACATTAACGTGTTAGCTGGACCTGAATCCGTTTGGTCTGTGTCGGATTGCTGGACTGTGTAACTGCGTGCAGCTGCCCCCAAACACTGGCTTTAACAACTGACCCATTTCACAGCTCACAAAGCATTTAGCCTCCAAACTATGTGAACGAATCCATCCCTGTGCTTTTGGAAGGACACCCACTCACATGTGAATGTAATATTTCTATCAGTGGCCCTAATTTATTGGACTGTGGAGTGTTGGCTGCTATTTAACAACTTTAATTAATATGTCATTATGATGGTGAGTGTGTTGAAACGCTGAGAAAGGTGCATTTGCTGTTTGCTACTAATAATTCTTGATCGTGAACCTTTCTGGAAGTTTCTTGTTTGCATTACCACTTTTTATTTGAAATTCATACCGACATTCGAAGGTGGGAAATGCAATATTCATTCTGCAATCATGCGTTCAAATTGTTGCTGACTTTATAAAACACAACTACCTTGTGCTGTGAGGAAGAGGAGGCACCGCGAATGAACCGAACATCTTCAGACCGAATTTCGCCTGGCAAGATAAGTATCAAGTAATTGCAGTACAGAAATGTCCACCAGAGAGCACTGACAAGATGGTTTTTCCACTGTAAAATGTCACGCTTAGTATATGTAGCTTGGTCACAACTGATTTTTAAAAAAAAGTTTTTTAACTGATTTAAACTCCCAAATATCGATACCTGTATTGGTTCAAAAATCCAGTATCTGTCGGGCTTTACACTTAAGTTAGTCCCTAATTTGTTTGGTTAAAAAGGCCCAAAAATGAAAGACAGGAAGTATCATTGATTGATTAAACAGCTTCTGTGTCTCCTTTCCAACATCGACTCGAACATCAATTTCAGACACAACAGCAAATTATGGTGACAAATACGCTAATGGAAGTTTCGTTCCCAGCTGCACGTCACAGGGCCTTAGACAGCTACCCAAAAATGCTACCCAGCCATTGAGTGAGCGAGCAGACTGAAGCACCAGCCCTCGACTGTGTGAGAGCAAATCATGAGCGCCAGCTTGGATCCAGACTCCCTTTATTATTTCCTCATTTCGGAGCAATTGTCAGGAGACCTTGAAGCATGCACGCCAAAAACTCACGGTGTAATAGCTCCCATAGTAGAAGCTTTGGTCCAACATCAACTGCTGGCAGTGGCTAATGAATGCTTTATAAACTGGATTTCCTTAATCCACTTACATTTCTTCAGATTCTACGGCGCGGTAAGCCTATGAGGGCATAGAGCTGTGGCGAATCTTGCAATAAGTGTTGAAAGTTACCAGCAGTGGGAGACTGAGGAGGAAGGAACAACTGTGGCACAATTGTCTTCTGAAACCGACGCCTTCTAGAGAACAGTATGTAACGTGTAAGCCACAAAAAAAAAAGAAAGGGAGGAAAAGTTGAGAAAGAAGCCGGACTGATTTCTTCATCGCTTACATCCAGAGCAGCAAGCTTTGGATTTGTCTCTGGGGTTCTTTCGGCAACATTTACTGAGGAAAGAGAGACAGAAAGAGACAGAGAAGGATCAAGGTCTCTCCCTATAATTACAAAGATAGCACGGTCGCACTCCCTCCCCAGTGGAGCCTCCGAGGCGTCACTCCCTATCCCTTCATATTGTATAAAGACTGTTCTATCAGCCCAGGAACGGCATCATTGCTTGTAAATTAATTTGGGGTTCCTGTCAGTCGGGGCCCTTCTCCTCTCTTATCTGGCGGTGTAATATGGGAAGCTGAGAGGCTGGGGAGATACTGCTGAGAGCGCTGAAGGAGAGGAGGTGAGGGCAGAGGGGGGTGGGGGAGGTGGAAGTGAGTATTAAAGAGAGGAGGGATAGATAGGAGGGAAAGAGAAAAAACAAGGAGAGGGTGAGTGAGAGAAGCGCTGGATGTCAAGATTCAAGGAAGGACCTGACTCGGTGATAAGTGAATATGGTCTGGCATCCTATTTTCCACACACACAAGCTATTTGTCATCCGGACTAGACTCTACACCGAGAGGCCTTCACCTATCAGCACTATTTGTCCCCGTGTCACAGCCCGCGGATTAATCTCCTCCCGAGGATCCTGGATTAAATCCACCCCCCTATTACCAAAAGGTCCAGCCCTCTCACACACATGTGCTCAACACACACAGACATATACACACCTCTGACCCCTTCACTTGTTTCTAATTAACCCCTCACCCACTGTGTGTAGCCTCAATTCCCTAATGGCAATAAATAGGCCTAACTACAATCCCATTAGTGGCCGGAGTCATGATGGCGAATTAGGAGAACACTGACTAAACGCTGAGCTCATTCAAGTCCATATTTGCAGAAATTGTCCTTTTTATTACTGAATTATTAAAAAATATATCTATTTGTGAACATGTGTTTGGTCCATTTTGTATTCTTCCATCACAGACTGTGTTAATATATCAGTGTTTTTGTGACAAGCTGAAATCATTTGTGGGTGGCTAAACAAGGAGGAGGCAAAGCTCCAAATTAATAGAGATGTGTTACATCTGAGAGGCTTTTATTTATTTATTTTTGCTAATTTCAAACCGTCAGAACAGTTTTTTTATATTTAAGCCAAATAATTTAGACTATTGTCGAACCTGGGAGTTTATCTAAGTGACCAATTAGCAGCGATGGAGAGTAACTGAGTAAGTACTGTAGTCAAGTACAATTCTGGTGTACTTGTATTTTAGTTGAGTATTACTTTTTTATACTTCTACTTCGCTACATTACAAAGGAAAATATTGAATTTTTGTACTCATTTATTTCACAGCTATAGTTCCTAGTTACTCTTCAGATATAGATTTTATCAGTTTACAAATATATGATGCAATAATACTCAAGATTATATAAAAATAATTAAAATTAGCTCCGCATTGGCAACATTAAAATGCTGCTTACAAGCTATAATAATATTCCAATTGTATCTCCACTGAGTGGGGCCATTTTGCATAATTTGACACTTCAAGTAAATTATGCTGCAAATACTATAATAAAAAATAATGTACTTTTACATTAAGTTAGATTTCGAGTGCAGGACTTTTTTTTGTAACGGAGTATTTTTACAAAGTAAAAGGTCTCAATACTTCTTCCAACACTACAAGGGAGAAGATATAGGGGCTGCAACACCAACAACAACAGTTAGAGTGAAATCAGTTTGTATTAAATGAGACAAGTGCTATTCGCTGAAATGTTACAGTATATTTGCTCAAATGTGACGCAAAGTAGCCACACAGCAGAAAGTGTGAACGCACTGTATGACTAATGTGGAAAACAGTCTGTGTGATCAGTAAGACCACAATACACTGTGGTGACGCTAATGATTTACTGTAAATTGTATTGTTTTTACAGTGTATGTAATAATACTATAGGGCATTGCTTCATTGTGTTATTGTAAGTGTAAAATCATTTATTTCAACCAGAAGGTAATTACATTCATGTGTGAAAACAACAATTATTTCCACATTAAACAAAGAATATCTTCTTCTCCATGTGGAGAACCAAGTCTGCCACCGCAAGAAAGGCATCCCATTATTTCAACAATGAGCAAAACAAGCCAGGAGTTTGTGCATATATACATATTCAGATATTTGGCAGACCTCCAAAATGGCAAAAAAAAAAAAATACCAGAGGCAATTATTTAAGCAAATGAACAATAAGACATGCATCATCTATTGTGGCCCATTCTGCATGCTTGGAACTGAATCCACAGGAAAATTTGGTTCATATCCAACAGCCTGGGAATGTGGAGGCAGACAGGACAGATAATTTATACCTAAATAAAAACACTGTATTTTGGCATTTTTCCAGTAGTTCCTGTTGGGACAGGAATCAAGCAACTCCAAACATTAATATTTTCAAAATGCTGTCGAAAATACACATGCAAATAATATAATTTGCTGTAAATTTCACCCAGTGGGGTATGTGTCACGTTTGATAACAGGCTTTTGTTAGAAATTATAGAGAAAAAGAAATTAAAGTAGTGTACAGGAGACAATTTTAAAAGCATAAAACTGAAAATTTCAAATCCCAGTTTGCTGGGACAGGCTGGATAACAGAGATGCACGCCTCTTGATTTCTTGGTATCTAGCGCCACCTGGTGGCTTCCAGCAAACACAGACATGCACAGAGATGAGTTTTGTGCCAGCACGTAAGATTTAATACTTTTAGTATTAAATTAGACCATTTTAATTTCAGTTAACAATAAAATATACCAGTGTTAGTAACTGTAGAGTAGTGGGCCTGATCCCTCATTAAAACTGCACTTTTTAAAGACAACTGAATTTAAGAATTTTGTTTATTTACTGTAATTTAAACAGTTGATGATTTAAAGGCACTGACACATTAATTTGTCAATTATGTGTCAACTCTTCACATGTAGGACCCCATCCAGTTTGTTACTGTTCTACTGGAAAATCAAAAACTGATAATCAAAGATGGCAAGGAATAGGATATTAGGAGTCTGAAGAAAAAAGGTATTTCTGTGCAAAATTATAATGAATTCCTCTGGTGTTTTGAAGCTCAACTTGTCAGGTCAGCGCTTCAGAGATTACAGTATGCATGCACAGATGTTTGAATTTGTCTAACAGCGTGTATGTATGTGTGTGCATGTGTGTATACACTTGTCCAGCACTCAGCTAGGCAAGACACAGATTAATCTTCCTGCGTGTAACAGAAAATAAATCACTCGTTCATAATTAGCAGGGGCAAGGTTATAACTGACACCGAATTTCATCTTAATTACAGGAGGGAAATTTGTTCCATTAATTTTATGGGGTTTGCATGAACACATCTCAATTTTAAGTTAATCACACCTGTCATTGTTCTAGTAAATGCTCACAACAACTGGACGGTCACTTAATTTATTCTTATGGGAACTTCTAAATTTTAGTAATAAGCATGCAGTGGTTTGCATAAATTAATGTAGCGTTTAGCTGACTGGGGCCAGCTGTTCTTTAGAATAAGACGATATGAAGATATGAAGTAAGACATTTTACCAAACTAATTCTGATTTGTGGGGCTGTTCCATTGTGATATACCAAGCCACATACCATTCAGTTGAGACACTTTTTAGACAACAGATTTATGTTTACATCAATAACAATCATCGCATGTATCAAATACATGACTTACACATAACTATCTATATGCTTGGCTTACAAAACACCAGCCAACAAGGCCAACAGCCTTACTACAGTACAGATTAATTCTCACAAACAACTAGCAGACCTCATTCACATGGGGTGCAAATGCAAAACAACAAATACAAAATTGTACAATGTTGTCTCTGTAGACAGCAGCAACAACACAGCAACAGCTTCAGTGCAGGACTTAATATAGCCTTCATAACATCAACAATAACACACAGCAAGGGGTTAAATATACACAGACAGCCACAGAGAGACATTTAGCCATCAGGAAACAAACCAGATAGTAAAGAGACAGATCGAAATATACAGACAGAGGGTGTATATCTGACTCACATTTTTGACGTCTTCTTCTTTTCTCCATTTAGACAAAGTTTCCTCATGTAATGTCCCACTGCACTTGTTGCTGTGATGGTCATTTAGTTTGTTGGTTGACAAAAGTCCTCGTTATCTCCTCTCTCCATCGCTGCTAGTGTAGTGATACAAAAAAAAAACGGCAGGCAGGTGATACCATTAGCAAAAAAATTAAAACAAGCTAACTCTGCCCTTTGTTTAGTTTAAATCATGTTGTTAAATGTTCATTGTTTGATAAAAGGCCAGAGTACGGCAGGCTTCACAATCCACTTCAAAGTTTCTTCTTCCACAGACGTACATTCATAGTGAAACAGTGGCATGAGAGTGACATGATCCCATCTTCCTTTGACATGTTTTAATAAGTTTCACCTTGACCTTGCTTCCCTTTTCGCTAAAGCTGCAATGTCGTCTTTTAACCACACAGATAGGGCGACATTTACCTGCCGTTACAACCCAGAGGGGCGCTGTTTCACCCACTTAAGGAAACAGCGGAAGATGACAATATGTGACAAACTGCATTACTTGGTGTTTTTGCTCCTTTGTATTATGAAGTGAACACAATATTACAAAGATATTTCAATGTAATTCAGTAACATCACTACAAAACACTGAAACGTCCCAGTATTGAGTCAAGGTGGGTGTTTTTCCAACATAAACTAATTTTATTTTGAAAGTTACAACAGGAAGTTGTATTTTATTTGGGCAGGCTCGGTCGCCAAACCTCTCGAGCTGTAAGCTAATCACATCAGAGGATAGCCACGCGACTACTTTCATGTTTAATTACAATCACTGGCTGTGTGAAGGAGGTCCAAGTCGTCTTTTCATTTGTTCCAGTTCACATCGAAGTAAGAAATACATTTTATTTTACCTTACGTTGCATGTAGCCAGTTCTGCAACCGTTTACAGCCGTATTGCTAAAGTTTTAGCTAGCGCAGATAAAGCATTAACGCTTCAGATAGAAGTTCATGTCAGTCGGTTAAATCACAGCTAGGCGAAGATACCGTTATCTGAAGTTCAGCAGCAAGATATTCACCTTATCAACTACTGATAGTTAGCAGATTACCCTAGCTTAGCACCCGTGCAGGTAACTTAACGCTGGGCTAGTTAGCAGCATTATCTTGGCTGTTCAAGGCGAGAAGGTCTTATCGAACTTTAAGTAAAAAACACCCACTTAAAGGATATTTCCGTTTTTAAACATTTATAGCTCGTAAAACAGGACATAACACATTTTAAATAATCGTTTGGATACTGTTTTCAATTCGGCATCTACACTGTACACCAGCTTTGGGAATCGTTTCTGCTTTGGCCACATTAATCTGACTGCCCCCATAAACCTGAAGGTGGTCTGGGATATAGATCAAGTCAGCAGCAGGCTGTAAGGAGATAATCTGAGATGGGTTTGGGGGTTAGGCAAGACTTAATTCACATATAGTGTATTTGTTTTTGTTTATTTTGACTGTTTCTTCTTAATAAATGTGCCTTTAATTTTTGTTGGTCTAAGAGAGTGGAACAAAACAGAAATGATCACATAGATATAAAATAAATTATACAGTCTTAGTACATATTGTGACAACATGGACATCAGGGTAGCGCCTAGAATGACACCCTCATGCCTTAAGCTCAGTTACCCAAGTTGCCCCTTCACAACACGTGTGCTTAGTAATGAGCACCATGGTAGTAAATGCATGCACAGTATTTTAAAGTACTTCAGATGAGTAGTACACCTGTCATTGTTTCTGTTAATACATGCTTGTGTTTATAGGAGGTGTATGATGCTGGTGATGCAGTTGCTGAGGGGTGCAGTGAAGGATGCTGGGAGCGGGCCCCAGTGCAGTGTTGAGCGCTTGATCTCAGCAGTACGTGGTATCAGCTCATCCTCACATCAGCTGGGTGCTTTTGGGAGAAATCATCCCTCATCCTGCACTGATACTGACCACCCCAAAGTCCTCATCACTGGTTGGTTTTTGCACTGTAATTTTTCATTTTTCTCTATCTCTCTTTGTGTTTTTTTGATTTTCCTCCTCAAAGTTTCCAAATTAATATCAAGTCAAACACATTCACAGTGACACTTGATCTCCATGGTAACTCATTTGTCCTCTTTTTATCGTTATAGGAGGGCTCGGACAGCTAGGGGTGGGGCTTGCCAAGTTGCTGAGGTAAGGAGTTTACACAGCATCCAACAGTTTATCTCTATACAAAGGTGGCAAAGTGGTTTTGTATTTGTGTTCAGTAGCAAACTGTTCCAGGTGAAGAGTTACGGCACAGCAACAGGAAGAAATTACTGTATAATCTGGGATGTGACCAGTAGCTCACAAAGGCCGTTAAAACAATTATTACAAATGTCTCAGAGTGGTGCCTGAAAAATCAAGCCTTCCCAGAACTGACCATATTGATGATGTTTCATCCTCAGGAGACGATTTGGAAAAAACAACGTGATCCTGTCTGACATTAGGAAACCCCCCAACCACGTCTACCATAATGGTATGTATTTTTGTATAAACTGTCTGTGTGCTGTATGTTGCTGCAGTGTGTTTTACTGTTACTTGACGGGAAAACTTTTGAATTGAAGTGGACAGAGCAGGCAAGATAATATCCATAAAACTAGGCTCTTGGGATAAAAGTGTCCACACATGAGTGGGTGTTCAAACACGCTTACTTTTGTGTGCATGTGTCCTCCACAGGTCCATTCATCTTCTCAGACATCCTGGACTATAAGAACCTCAGGGAGATCGTGGTCAACAACAACATCAGCTGGCTGGTTCACTACTCCGCTGTGCTGTCCGCTGTGGGAGAGAACAACGTCGCACTGGCCAAAGAGGTCAACATCACAGGTACTTGCACACAAACTTGTGTAATATTTATATTACTGTGAAACTACTGAGGATAAGACACTTTATTACAGATTAACTAACACAGACACTTATGCACAGCATCTCTCTCTTTGTAGGTCTCCATAACATATTAGACATAGCAACCGATCATGGTCTGCGTGTGTTTATCCCCAGCACGATCGGTGCCTTCGGTCCATCCTCACCCAGGGACCCCACCCCTGACCTGTGTGTGCAGAGACCGCGCACCATCTACGGTGTCTCCAAGGTCCATGCAGAGCTGATGGGTGAGGTGAGACACACATACAAAGACGTCTCACGTTTCAAAGTACATTCCTACATTTCTCTTCAGTGTTTTACCACAAATCCCTGGAAATCCCTGATGAAGCTTTGCCTCTCCTCTCTTTGTCAGTACTACCACCACAGGTATGGGCTGGATTTCCGCTGTCTCAGGTATCCAGGCATCATCTCAGCTGACTCCCAGCCTGGAGGAGGAACCACAGGTAAGCAGGTTCGAGGAGCAAGTGTTTAACTCGTTATAATTTGTTTAATCTGTTGTGTAAAAACGACATCTTGTGGTTTTACGGGGGGTTGGTCTTAATCTTGATCTGTTTTTCCATGTCCCAGACTATGCTGTCCAGATCTTCCATGCAGCTGTAAAGTCAGGTTGTTTTGAGTGCAACCTGCGCGGTGACACACGGCTTCCTATGATGTACATTGGTAATGTCAGACTTTGTAATTTCGCGGTAGAATAGTGGGTTTTTGCCTGTCAACATTTTAACTTTTCAAGTGATATTTCTTCTGTAATCCTCCTCTCTTTTCTTCTCTTCTCACCTTTTCTTTGCCCTCCCTCCTCCTCCTCCTCCTCTTGTCCAGATGACTGTCTCAGGGCTACTGTAGAGTTCCTGGAGGCCCCGGCAGACACACTGGTCAGCCGCACCTACAACATCAACGCTATGAGCTTTACACCACATGACCTCACCCAGGAGATACAGAAAGTCCTGCCTGACCTCAAGGTCACCTATAATGTGGATCCTGTTCTGCAGGCTATAGGTGAGACTGCTGGGAGAATGAATGCAGGGGTGAGTGGTACAATGATTTTTGGCTGGATACCAAAAATCTCTTCTGTCTCTTCTCAGCGGACGGCTGGCCACTGGCATTAGAGGACAGCACAGCGAGGCGGGACTGGGGCTGGAAGCACGAGTATGACCTCCCAGAGTTGGTGCAGTCCATGCTGACTCACATCTCCATGGGCAACCAGCTGTCACAAGCCTACTGAGCCTCTTGTAGTGTTTCTGTAGCAACTCCATACAAAGCTTTATTTGAAAGTATGTTACATTGATGATTTAAGAGCATTTTTAGCCTTCACAATTACACTTTAAGTTATGTCTTAACAAAATCAGCAAGTCTTACCTAAAATATTTAGATCCTAAATTAATAACAAATAAAAATAAAGTCAGACAGAGGGATTAGGATTAAGATCATTCAAATAAATACTACCAATTTGACAATGAAAAATATAACACAGATATACACCGATCAGCCATGACATTATGACCACCATCGAGGCCTGGACTCCACTAGACCTCCGAAGGTGTGCTGTGGTATCTGGCACCAAGACGTTAGCAGCAGATCCTTTTGGTCCTGTAAGTTGCGAGGTGGGGCCTCCATGGATCGGACTTGTTTGTTCAGCACATCCCACAGATGCGCGATTGGATTGAGATCTGGGGAATTCGGAGGCCAAGTCAACACTTTGAACTCGTTGTCATGTTCCTCAAACCATTCCTGAACCATTTTTGCAGTGTGGCAGGGTGCATTATCCTGCTGAAAGAGGCCACTGCCATTAGGGAATACCGTTTCCATGAAGGGGTGTACTTGGTCTGCAACAATGTTTAGGTAGGTGGTACGTGTCAAAGTAACATCCACGTGAATGACAGGACCCATAACCCCTTATGCTTGCCCATTTTTCCTGCTTCCAACACATCAACTTCGAGGACAAAATGTTCACTTGCTGCCTAATATATCCCACCCACTGACAGGTACCATTGTAATGAGATAATCAATGTTCTTCACCTGTCAGTGGTCATAATGTTATAGCTGATCGGTGTAAACCTAGAGGCATAAAAACGCTCAAATAAAAAAACTCAATATGGTATTTTTGATTCAATTAGGGATTTTGCACCCATCTCTTTTTCTCACCTCATCTATCCATCTCATCTCTCTTTTTCCTCTCTGTTGTCCATTCATCCAGCTTTTGCAAGAGCATGCTGGATACTATCACTGAGTTACTGAGAGTTGAGTTCTCTCTCTGAATGTACTGTATGTGTGTATTTATCTATAGGTATGCAGATACTGTATATGCATCTGCCATCTGTTGCAGCTAAATTCTTGCCTTAGGGGGCACTTCTGCCTTCCTGAAAACCAGTTGGCTTTGAGTAAGAGCTGCACTCCCAACTGGTCACCAATATGTACTGTAACCATAAAAACTGAAAGGCTTCACCTCGGGTACTGTTACTGTAGAAACTGGTAACCCTAGCTAGTGGCACTGTAGGGATAGTTTACAGGTGCTTTAACCGTAGTTGCCTGCTGCAGTGTTCTCAGGAAGGGAAACCTAGCAGGCCTTAAAATAAGTGTTTGAGTAAAAGCTACTAGACCTTTGCACTAGGTGCTTTTAATATTTTTGTTCTATTTGAATCATTTTTATTCTTGCTTTCTGTTTAGAAGCTGCGGTCTCGGTGCTTCGATATTTATGAATGTTGAATCAGTGAATGCCGGATAATGAAGCTCTTCAGTTTTGGACCTGTACTTTAATAACTCAGCCACGTGAAAGAGATGTGTAGAATGAAGGGAGTTTCCATTATAGCTCAGATTGTTTTTTTAATGTTGATGTTATTTATAATGCTATTCTTTGCAGTTTCTTTTCTGTCAAATATGTATGTTTATTTTTAAATAAATGCTTGTATGAAACCAATTCTTATGACTTTTCCTTTGTAACCACCCACAAACATGGTGTATGCACATGATCATTGATCATGTTATGAACAAGGCTGTGGTTGAGGAGTCTAGACTCCTGACCTTTTCAATTTCCAGTACATTAGTGAGATTAAGTAATTTATGATTTGCAGTGTTGTTATCCCGTTAGCTTTATTCACTGAGGTCCCTTCCTCACACTGCATTTCCAGACTGCTTCAGTCCTGTTTTTGATTTTGCCGAGTGAAGCTTTGCCTTTGCTGGTGCGTCTGGATGTAAGCTAATCCGACCTGTATTGGAAGGAACAGGATTGTGGAGCCTCCCGGTGGCCAATGCTGCCTGCTGCAGTTTGAGCTGCAGGATGTCACTGAGCAGGGAGGTCTCTTGGTTCAGACTCGCCAGCACCTGGCCTTCTGTGGCCCCCACTGCTGCACGAACAAATGCCAAAACCCCCTACAGAGAATGATCAGGTCATGAAAGATATTCCCAAATGCTTTGACTGGTTTTCTGTCCTATATCTCTTTGTGAGTCTTACCTCTTTGTCCAGTTTCTCATCCTCGGGAACCTCAACCTTCTCCAGAGTGACCCTTGACCCATCTCGGAGCATTTTCAGCTTCTCCTCTTTCTGTCGCAACATCGAGGTGAGCTCGACTTGATGACGCTGATGCTCCCACTCATGCAGATCTGTGCCCTGCAACACAAGTACAGTGCACTTGATCAGCAGGGGGCACTTTGCGAAGTTGAGACAAATCAGGAGATGCATTGAGTTCATTGCAGCATCATCAGATATTCAAGCCCCAATCTGCTTTAAATGACCCGTCTGTACAGCTGCTAGCTTTTCTAAAAAACAAAATTAAAGCCCACTTATTTTTTGCAATGCACTGATTGATTAATTGTAGATGATTACAAGGGCTTCATTACCTGTGCTAGAGGACAGGGTGTGGGTGGCAACTGCACCTCCAGGTGTAGCTGAGTGATGGACATGTTAGCAGCTCCACTCACCACCGCCTGGAAAAGCCTCCGCCGGGTGATGCAGGTGTCTGTGAGGAACCGGGTGAACTTGTGTCGGTGGACAGTAGTAAGGTTTGGCAAACACTCAGACAGCTCATCTCTCAGCAAGGACAACAGTTTGGGTACGTCGAGACCTGATGGATAGAAGACCAGTCCAGAAGCCTGAGGGGAGGTATATTAAACCAAACTCCAGCAAAATAAGATCAAATTCATGAAAAGAAGCTCAGCTCAAACGCCAAAATAGTTCGCAGCACTAAGTTTAATGGGCCTGCATTAATAATACTGCATGAAGAATGTTTTAATAACTGAATCACTGGAAATGACTCTCAAATCTGGGTTCCAGGGTTGAGAAAGAACATATACAGTATACTGTATACTCACCAATGACAGGCATTCACATGAGTTTTGTGTATTTCTAGTGCAGGAAAGTGCAAAACCATGTTACTTTTGTGTTGCCATGCAGTGACTCTGACAGTAGAAACACGATATTTCAACACCAACTGAAATTCAGGAACAGATAATAACAGACTGAGTCAATGGGTACAGAGAGCAGAGAGTGACCTTTTTAACATCACTTGCTGCACTCTGTGCTCTCCCTGATGGCCACATTAAAGCTCCTTGTTCATGACCTCCAGGTGAAGCACTGTGTCACCTGCATGGCCTCTGGCACAGTACAATGTACAATTGCTCTGACCGTCCAGCTGCGGGAAGATGCCTTTGGCGATCACAGCTGCCCGGATCACGGTAGGCCAGGGGAAGCCACAGGCCGCGGCGAACATAGCGACGTCGTACACAAACTCCTGATGGAAGCACCGCCGTTCATCGCAGAACTCAGGCCATGAGAAGTGACAGCTGAGCCTCTGCACACCAGCCTCTCTCTATCACAGACACAAGAAAACTCCTCATTGTGAATTATTATTGATGTATAGGAAGCATTTTAATGCTGTAGCTGCGCGAGGTGGAGCTTTAACTTATCACACACTTATAGTACCTTTTGTTTTTTCATGCTTTATTTTGTAGCCTATATGGCAGATGCTCATAAGGTATACAGAGGTTATAGTTTTTTAAGGTTACATATCTTTACCATGCATCTGTTGTTGTACTTCCTTTGCTGCTGTGACAGTTGTGACACAATTTCCCTGCGTGGGATCAATAAAGTTTATCTTACTTTATACAGCTGTGTAATTTATAACAATGCATCAGATTACATGAGGCCATTATATTGTTTTGTATTTGTTCATAATCTGTAGGAGAGGTATAAAGTAGCATAAAACACTTTAAGTAGGCCTACAAATACCTCAAATTTGTACTCAAGCACAGTATTTGAATACATGTACTTACCAGATCTAAGTGATGCTTTACTCACTCGACAGTTTTAGGGACCAATATCAGACTTTAAGGTGCAAATAATCTGCAATAGCGCGTGCTTTTTAATGAATTAGCGTTAACTCTCTCAGTCCGTTAGCCTACTTCATGTTATGTATATACTGTATATCTATATATAAGTCTATATAGACCCATTAAATTCGTGTTGTAAAATTCCCGGCAGCATTTGAAGGCACTGACTTTTTCTTTTTATTGATTAAATAAATATTCCAGTGCAATGCCCGCCTACCTGGTGCCTCGCTACGTGTGCTATTTCACTCTCTGTAAGGGACTCCATCCTTGATAGGCTACACAAGTGCAGTTGGTTGCCGTTGGAGACGGACGCGGGTGCGTGGGTGGCGATTACGTCACACGCACGTATCACGTGTGGCAGTCGATGGAACGTTCCGATCATTCGAATACAGAATTCTGACTCTTTGTAACACGAGGCTTTATGCTTAGAATTTTCTCATATTACTTAAAGTAAAAGGAAATTAATATTGACATATATATTTAATTAACTCATTATCCACAAACTATTGTGACATAATAACATAGTTATTAGCCTAATGAGTTTAGCTGACACCTGTTGTTTCCGAGGTTCAATGGCGACTGTTTTGAGACTGATATTGTTTGTGAATTTGTGTGCTGGTAACTGACATAAAGACATATAGCCTACCTAGGTTTATCAATCCGGGAAAACCACAGATGGCCCAGGCAGGTCTAATCCTCTTTAACATGAATCCCACTCCTCCTCCTCTTCTCTAGCCCTCCTCCTCCTCCTCCTCCTCCTCTTATGGTTCTTCAAGAAATAAATCGGAGGGTTTTCTAGTGTAAAGATAACGGATTAAGATTATGTCGAGATAGCCAGATCAACAATACACCATGTCCGGTCGTGCATTTAAAAATCAAAGTTTTATTAGCTTTATAAGAGTCTATGCAAAAATGTGCATCTCTTTTTGAAACTAATTGTGTATTAATCACATTAGATAGATAGATGAATGTAAATTTAATTATTTTAAAAAACATATTTTATGCTCGGCAAATAAACTGAGTTATCAGTAGTACTTTAAGTATATACATTTCTGTGTAGGTTTGTAATGTTTTCCCACATTAGATTATTTTTAGACAATCCTCCATCTAATGAATCTGATTTGGTTAATCTAACCATATTTACACATTAAAGGTGGTGCCAAACCCTCATGCATGACTTTATAAATTATTTGAAATCCCTAAAATGTGTTAAAAATAAGAACAAACTAACATCTAAAAATGTACATTAAGCTCTCAATATTAAGCCTTTTATTTTGAATGAAAGCTGATCTATAGACTTTATGAAGGTGTGAATGATTAGTCAAATTATTTCTGTATTTTTGGCAGGTTGGAAATATTAGGCTAGTGTATCCGTTACAAACTGAAATGCACGTATTAATTTGAAAGTCTAAATCAGTGTACTTCCGGCCCTTAAACTGCTGACTTGACGCATTGTTGAAACTGCGCCTCATCTCTACGATCTCCGGGGGAAACTGAACGCGTCGATATGTCCGACGGAGCGGTCCACCTCACCTCGGTCCATGCTCACTGCTGGTCGTGACTCGACCGGACTTTAATATCTTACCATCTAAATTTGTTTTGGATCTATAATCAGCCATCGATCTCCCATCACTTCTGTGGGTTATGCGACCATAAAGGTAAGATTGATCTCTTTCTTTTTCCTCAAACTCCTGTTGCTTTACAAACTCCCAAAGACCTGGCCTATGAGATCTGTAGTGGGTGTAAGTGTTTTTGTGTGTACTTCTTTATGTATGGTGTCATTTTATAACTCTATTTTATTACTTTTTAGCCTACATATGCATACAGTTTGTTTGTGTGTGATCCAGTTGGATGAGGTGAGTCACACACACCTGTTTATAGGATGAGAGACTGAGAGCAGGAGGGATTGAGCCGGTGCAAAGAGGAGTGAGTGGACCTCCAAAAGTAGGCCACACAGCATATAATCTCTCCTCTGCTTTCTTCTTCCTTTGTCCTGCTGCTGACTGAACCAATTACACTCCAGCACTGACAGAACTTCAGTCAGTTTTGTTTCCATTTTAAGGAGAAGAAAAGTGAGGTCCATCATTCAGTACCTGTAAAACACAGAGGGAGGGATGGGCATTGAAACATTAGAGTTTTGGTTCTTAAATTTACTGCAGGACGAAGTGTCTCTGCCTGAACGCTGTTGTGTAATATCAACAGATACAATGCAGAAGTGATGATTCCCTTCATTTATCCACAAGGAATACCCGTTAGCACCTCCAGTTTTCCAGAGACCGGCTGCCTGCCTCACTCCTGTCAGCACAAGAGCTACTCGTCCCTGACTTTCTGTCTACCCAGAATCCTCTTGAGGCACACCTACTCTTTCTCTGTCTCTCATTAAAGCTGTGAAGCAGATACAGATTGATGAAATACGGAGTTACGTAAATCTGAATTGTACAATAGTTTGCTCAGTAATACAAGATTTCTTATTTCAAGGATATTTATATCCTGTAAAAGAAATATTTTTTGTGCAAACTGCCCTTTTGTGTTCAAAAGTACAAAACGAGTGTATTGTAGATTGGAAAAAAGATGTTTTTGTGAGATTCTCTTTGCATTGTTGCTGCTAAACTAAAGCGCCTTTAGTTAACGTTGCAATACGGTGTCCCTGAACAGCAGCAGAAGACATTGCTCTCATTGAATATGAAAGTTTGAAGGACTTTCGTGATAATAATCCTGCAAAATAGTCCTTCAATTTGTTGCTTTTAAAAAGATGCAACTAGCTGGTGAACATAGCGGAGCAGCTAAAGAGCTAGCTAGTTTGGGATGCCTCCTATCAGAATCAGAATCAGAATCAGATTTATTGCCAAGTAGGT
>LKNJ01004661.1:0-30490 GCA_002120245.1 Maccullochella peelii | reverse complement strand
CTGGTGATAGGAATATTCCAGTAGGGGCTCTTTACAGTGCACAAGGTCCCAAACTGATATAATGCCGACCCAGCCCCTGCTACTCCATCCAGTTCTGATGGCTCCCTGGGACCTGGTTTTGGTGGGATCCATTAAGTCTGATATGGTCTGATCTGGACTGAGAGAATTCAGATCAGACTGAAATCCACTTCAGGTCAGGTCAGACCAGCTCCTCTCTTCTTCATCCCCCTCTTCTGATTCTGCAGTCCGTGTGTCTCCTCAGCGCTCTGAAAACACACCGAGCTTCAGTTGAACTCGAGACTAAACAATCCCGAAGGTTTTAAAGGTTCTAGTCATTCTAAATGTCTGCTAAAGAACCACTGAAGAGAAGAATTTTTTACTTTTTAAATGGGAAAAAAGTGGGATCTTACAATATCTCCCAAAACTTTAAAATAAAAGCCCTAATCCAAAGTTTTTAGGACTGTAATTTGGTTTAAAGGGTATTAATCACACTCACTAACTTAGAGCACTCATTACTAACTTGCATCATAAAAGTAATAAAAATACAATACAAAATACAAAATGTGTAATTTTTAACTGTAGTCTAATGGACTGACAATATAACTACACATTAATAATGACAGTGTGAGGCTAAAGTACAGGCACATATATAGTCCAGGTACAGTACAATTAGAATTTCTGCACACTGCCTCTAATGCTTCAATTTATTGTGTTTAAGGCTACATCCACACTACTACGTTTTTGTTTTGAAACACATAACTTTTGCTACGTTCACACCCAGAGTCCACACTACTCCGGTGTTTTATAACCCCTAAAACAGAGACCTTTTAAAACGCTGCTGACCCCGTTTTTGTTTGAAAACTCTGGATTGTGTTTTAGTGAGGGTGGGCAGAAACTTTTTAAAATCATGACGCAGACACCCACGTTCGCTTCCTGATTGGGTCTTATCACCGACGAAAACAAACAAACATCAGCAGTTAATTCAGAATGAATTACAAAACTTACTTTCAGTAACAGTTCCACCTGGTCATCGGTCCAAGCAGAGAAATCTCTTACTTTTCTCTATTTCTGTTCTTCGTTCGTAGTATTTTCTGCAACTAAGTAACCAACTGCAGAGCACACAATCTGCTTCCTGTTTACACCGGCACGTGCATGCCCAGTGCCCGTTAATGGTCACGTGATATGCATTTCTAGGCGTGTAGTAGATGGATGGAGATTATTTCTGAAACTGTGATAAAACACTTGTGTGTTCAGTACAGAGCTGGAGTCAGGACGTGGTTAGCCTAGCTTGACATAAAGACTGGCTGCAGGGGAAAACAGCTAGCCTGGTTCTGTCCAAAGTTCAAAAACACACAACAGCTCTGAAGATCACAAATTAACATGCATCTAGTTTGTTTAATCCCACACACAAACAACTGTAAAAACTTCAATTTTAGTTAGGAGTTATGTGGTGGAACTATTTCTAGGTGAACAGTTTATCCATCTGCCTAGTACTTCTTCTATAGTGTTGGTTGCCAAGTTTGGTACCATACCAAATCTGGCAACCAACGCTATAGAAGAAGTGTGACAACAAGCTGTGTTGTAAAGGCTACTGAAACTGTAGCTAGTGAAACTACAAGCTACTTTTCATTGGAAGTATAACAACACTACATTTATTTAAGTAGAAACCTACACAACAAGCTCTTTAGAAAAAGGGAGCTTAATACATTGATCTACTACTGTTAATAGATAAACTGCATTTGTTTATCTACCTGAAACAAGCCTGCTTGAGTTAGGCTCAGAAATCAGGGGGATGCAGGTGCAGTATCTGAGGCAGAACAACAGACTGCAGGATGCAGTGCAGTCTTTTCTGAGCCTTTTCTTTTTCTCCCAGAAAGAATAAAATATAGTGAGGAAGCATTGGTCAGCCTGTCCCGCTGTTTAATGAAAAAATAAGCTAATTGCTGGAGACATTATGTCATTTTGAGATTAGCTACGCTACCTGTAATGTAGAGTGACACTTCTCCCCAACACTGACAACAAGACTCCTGCACCCGGCTGTTGTTCAGCATATAGCTGAATAAACCACTATTTCTTTTATATTACGGATTAAATACAGCATACAGCGTGTTGTTGGTGAATGTTGAATGAACTTTGGACAGAGCCAGGCTGGCTGTTTCCCCCAGCTTCCAGTCAGTTCTCCAGCTCTGGACTTAATGCACAGACATGAGATTGATATCCATCTTCTCATCTCACTCTCAGAAAGCAATCTAACAAGCATACCTCCCAAAATGTTGAGCTATTCTTTTAATGTTTGTTTTTTTACATAAGATAGTAAAGCCCTCTGACTTGACAGTTTTTGTGAATTTAAGTTTTCAGGTCAGTTAAGGTTTCTCATTTTCCCCTCTATCTAAAATATGTCCCTTCTGGGTCTACGTAGCCTGAATGATGTCCCTGGTCCTCATGCTGTGTTCCAGAAAGTGTGTCAGAAAGTTGGAAAATCCACATCATACTATGAAAACTGTGACAGAAAAATGTTTCAGGCCAATGTTCCAATCCAGAAACATCTCTAACTGAATTTATGGAGCATTTTCTCACTCCCCTCTTCCCCATCTGTGTCCCTGTCTCTCTCTCTCTCTCTCTCTCTCCATGTCTGTCTTCTACAGTGGTGTGTGTTGCCTCTCACCACTGGCCCTTGCTGGCTGTGCTCCTCCTTTGCTGTGAGATGCTGTAGATCTCCTGCAGCTGTTTCTTCTGGTCGTCGCTGAGCGGAGCCGTTAAACACTGGTACCAGGCTGCGTCAGTGTTCTGGACCCCTAAAACACACACACACACACACACACACACACACACACACACACACACACACACACACACAGAGAGAAAGGTCATGAATAAAAAGATGAAAAGATTAGTAGATTTTTTTATCACCCAAAAGCAGAAAGCACTCTTTACAGGAGAGGGTTCCAAGTGCTTGAGACTGTGTGGGAGCCACGATGCCAATCACTGGCATATATAATAAGACATTTCTGGTCAAAGATACACTAAACAGTGCAAGGCATATTTAATATGAAAATACCTTTCCAGTTTTGCACTTTCATATTAGGAAAAGTTGACTTCCATTCAGGGTACTTCAGTGAATATTTATTTGGTGTTCTGATATCTGCTTGTAAAAACCACGACTAGGCACTGGCTGCTTCCTGACTCCCCACAACAGAGGAATGGACAGATATCGTTAAGTATACATAATGGACAAAATGACTCACATTTACTAAGTTATAGTCAGAATGGTTTCTTATGTACAGTCACAGCCACACTTTATGGAGTGAACAAATTAACAGATCCATTGTTGTTGTGTTTTGTTTTTATAATCTGACACAGTTCTGCTGTCCAAGGAAAAGTTGATATTTTGTTTTAAAACTTCGATAACTTCCTGGATTGTCTCTTTCACCATGTCTGTATAACCTACTTGACACGCAGTAGGTTATATAGACCTGGTTTAAAAGATTCTGTGGCCTTTTGGAAATGTAGGGATAATGAGGGTACACTAATACATGCACTGTGCCATGATATCCCACCATCCAACAGTTCTAGATGAAGATCAGGTGAGGCATGTACCTATATGATGTACAAGAGAAATGATGATTCCCGTCACCTCGCGTCCACGGGCAAGACACTGACACTAAGTTGCTCCCGATGGAGGCCAGCACCTTGCATGGCAGCTCCGTCTCCATCGGTGTGTGAATGTGTGCGTGAATGAGACCAATCTGTAAAAGCGCTTTGGGAACTGTTAAGGTTTAAAATCGCTATATAAGTGAACTCCATTTAACATTTACATGTGGGAGTTATGCTTTTGTACTTGTAGTAGTATTATATTGTTTTTCAGCCATATTTTTTTATTGTCATTATTTTAGTTGACCCCTCTCGTTTCTGGGTTTGGTGAAATAGGAAATCTGCAAAGTTGTGAGCTTGAAATTAGGCTGTATTTTTACAGTGCTGATGTTATAGTTCAAAACAAAAACATAAAAAAAAAAAAATTGATTTAGATCAGTAAATATGTGATCAAAGAATAAGTAAATAAGAATTAAGAATCTGACCAAGCATTCAATGCCAACTTTTGACACATAAAATATTCATTTTGTGTCAATTGTCAATAAATATAGGCATTTTTATACATTCACAAGTGGACGTCATGCTTCAGAGATGCTAGCAGCTCTGTCAAAAATAAACCAGCAAGAAGTAAAGAGTTACTCAAACCTGGACTTTGACATTTGAATGATGACTTACGGAGCAGGGCCGAGGTGAAGAACCGATACTCGTCCTCCCCGTTGTCGTAGTCCAGGGGCGTGCTGTACTCCTCCAGGGGTGTTCCCTCAAAGCCGTCGTCATCCCAGTAGTCATCTTCATCTTCATCATCATCCTCACCTCCCTGGCCTGTCGGCATGCTGGACTGCTGCTGCATGGAGTTACGGTTCTCGTTCATCTCATCTTCATCACTGGGAATCTCCTCTGTCCATAAAGAAAATAATAAAGCCATTAGGATCAAATTCTCTTTGGCCATTTTGAATTTTCGAACACATAAAGAGAAGGAAACTCTACCTGGACAAGCACACAGAGCCACATGATACAGATATTCCTATTTGAAGAAAAGGGAATTTAAGAGTGGGAAGATATAGATTCAAATTTGACATCTGTATACTGGACTCTCCCAGTGTTGCCAACTCTCGCGCTTCTGGCATGAGACACACGCTTTCACGTTCAGTCTCACTCTCACGCTGCCCAAACAATTCTCATGCCAAAACACTGTGACAGCAACAGAGATGAACAGGCGAACGTACGTACCATTGGCTACTTACTGTAACTGTGTTCTGGCAGAAAACCCTGCGCCATGGCATTCAAGCAAGCCAGTGAGGGGGGTGAGTGAGTGAGTGCACCAAGAAACTAAGCAGCTGAACTTAAAAAGGCCCCTTGAAAGCTGGAACGTTGCAACCAGCAACTAGTGGCCATTAAACCATTAGTCACCCTCAGTGACATAAATGGGGTGGACAAAATATTAGAAACACTTCTTATCTCTAAAGTTGAAACACTTCATTTAAACAATTTCAACAAAAACTGAAGATATTATTGCAAGGGTGCTGTATTAGACTGCATTCATTTAGCTATGTGTAGCTGATGAACTGGCAACTAAGTGTATATGTGCAGTTTACTGTAAGACACTTCTGCATTGGATTCAACATCGCTGTGTTAGATGCCATCAAAATGGCCACCATGGGTCCAGAAAACACAGCTTTGAGTTTAGATAATAAGTGTTATTATTGATGACTTAGTGCAAATATAAAAAGCTTACGAGAGAAACGTATAATCATTTGTCATTGAATGTTTTTTAGTGCTTCAGATTTTACAGATGTAAATAACTTTATTAGTACTCTCAATGTGAACTTCAAAAGGAGTTCAAACAAATACCTGACAACAGTGGCTACACTAAAGCGTGTTAAGGTTGGAACAATTTGTTCTGTTACTTGATATCTGCTCTATAACATTGTCCTTTTTTATCCTTCCCTCATGACTGAAAGCATATTTCAAACCTGATCACGTTTCTATTGAGAATACACCATTCTGAACCATTTAATGCGGTGGAATCAATGAATTTTTAATACCAGGCTGCAGGAGAAACCCTTTCCCGTCACCGTAGCGCTAAGTTAATTTATCAGTCGACCCCACAAGCAGTAGACAAGGTTTAGGAATCTAATTCCTTTACGCTTGACTAAAGCAAAGCAGAGCTAGTGGGGGGTGAGAAAGTAAATGTGGTGCAGCTAATTTGAGCTCAGGGCTGGATCAGAATTTGAGTAGTGGAAGATCTCTCATTTCATTATCATTACTATTGCCAATTTCTTTTCTTTCTGTCCTTATTTTACATGATTTATTCTACATTAGTTCCTCCATCTCTGTGTTCCCAGCTTCTTCTGTTCATCTTTTTACTTTCCTTAAATGGCCCTCGTCCTGATCTTTCCTCACCGTTCTGGTCTTCATCCTGTGCCCCAGTGCGGGCCAGCAGGTCCGGTTTGTTGATGAGGCGGGAGGCGTAGAGGTGTTTGAGGCCCAGAAACAGGAGCAGGATGGAGGGGACGATCTGGGCGACAACTCCCTCCAGCACCGCCGGCCGGCTGGGCAGCTCCATCAGCACGCTCAGGCCAATGATACACATCTTACGGTCATGGAGCCTGGGGAGTGGATCAGGGAGAGGACGGAAGAAGAAGACTGAGAATGAGGACAACTGCAGGGATCAAGTCCTAAAAGAGCTTGTAAAGAATCCACAAAACATTGACTGTTTAGTTTCAAGGTATTTACAGGCATTAAAAGAGACAAATGAAAACTTTCTAACACGTTTGTAATCTACCTGGAATTGAACAACCAAAATGAAGACACAAATCTGGAAAATGATGCCTGTTTCCAAATGAACACAGCTAATGAATAATCATAAATAATGAATTGGCAGCTTGAGAAAAAATAACAGGAAATTAAATTAAAGCTGCAAGCAGTGATGAAGAGGCCCTCGCACCTCCCAGCACGTCGGGGTTGCTGGCGGGACGCCGGACAACGCTGCCAGAGTCCGTCTCCCTGTAACTCCTCTCCTGCCAAATTTGTATTTTCCCAGTGCTATGTTTCATTTTGTCCACCAGACACTTCAGACTTTCCACCTGCCATTCAAGGTCCTGCCACTCCCATCTGCCCTGCAATCACCTCATTCCCTTCCCTTCACCCATCTTCCCACCTGCACCTCATTCCCTCATCAGTCACTCCCTACTTATACCGGTCCCCTTGATTTGTTCTCTGTTGATTCATACTGTTTGTCATGTGCTTAGTTTTCGTGTTCTTGTTTTTGGATGTTTTCCTTGTGCTTCTGTCTCCCGAACCTGGACCTGCCAGTTACCTGTAGCTTGCCTACCTGCCTGTAAGTGAAAATAATTTGATCGTTGACCTGCTTGAGCCTCCCAGTTTGTCTGCATTTGGGTCCTCTTCCCTGCTGCCTGAACTACGCACCCTAACAGACGCGGTAGTGCATTTTTTTTCATATTCATATTTCGTGTGTGTGGAGAGGGTGCATTTCTCCAGAAATGTAATGAGTCTACAGATTAAACTCCTGTCTTTTGTAACCATCAGGTGTGAAATGGCAGCCACAGGTCACCAGTAATTACAACCCAAACTGATTTACCTGCATTCAATTCAGTTTTATTTATATAGCGCCATATCATAACGTTATCTCAGGGCACTTTGTCATAAAGAGCAGGTCTAGACCGACTCCTTATGTGTACAGAGACCCAACAATTCCCACCAAGAGCAAGCACACGCGACAGCGGCAAGGAAAAACTCCCTTTTAACAGGAAGAAACCTCCAGCAGAACCAGGCTCTGGGTGGGCGGTCATCTGCCTCGACCGGTTGGGTTGAGAGAGACCCGAGAGGAGCAAATCTGTTTCCGCTGACCCGCTGTCCCCAGACCTGATTTCCCCTCAAGTAGTATTTACAAATGCAACTTTTACCCTGTTCTTTCTGACATCTGAAGATACTCTAAATGAAGACACCAAAAGAAAACTATGTATGCACGACAGGAGTAAGTTTAGTGAGACTGGGCAACATAAGACTGACTAATGCAGCAGTGCTAATGGTCTTGCTAACTGTGATTACAACCTTATTGCAGTAATTATAATTGAATGATTTAGACACTTGAGTTCAGTTTCACTGCTCTCATCAATCTTGTTGCAGCAGGTGGCTGTTATTAGCAAGAAAGCTCTAAAAACCCACTGTACACTACCTGCTCAGCACCAAACAGCAGACACTCCACCAAATGTTCACCAGAGAACCAGATATATATGGTGAGGAGTTGGTGGAGACCAAAACAGAGCTAAAAGGAGAGTGAACACTGGACTTACACTCATCAGGTGGACACAAACACGACTCCACATGAATGACAATATTGCTCTATGTGAAAAGGCAACTGTTTGCCAACAAGACAGCAAGACCGACTTTTTAGGGACCAGTCACAACAGGGTTCTTTCTCAGAGTTCAACTTGGGTGAACTCCAACGTGCAAATTTGCGCCACTGATCAATTGCAAACCGTTCTGACATTGACCTTCGAAGGAACAGAGAATCATAGATTCCAAAATGGAGGAAGCTATTAACTATATCGGATCATCCAGTGATTAAACTCTTCAAAGAGACGTGACAGTTTATAGTCTGTGGTACAAATACGTCTCTTTGAATCAAGTCTGGTTAGTGACTGAGTCCAGCACCAGCCATTTCATGACACACATTTTTTACCAAAATCAGTCTACCCTAACTAGTTAAAAAAACAGAAGCCCCCCCCTCACCCCAGGAAGAACTCGGTGTCATTCATCCACTGGTTGATGAAGTGGGCAGTGATGGGCTGTGGGCTGTGTTGGAAGTGCATGTTGTCCAGAGTGTGGATTAGCAGGGCTGGGTTGTAGTACAGAGCTGCGATGGCCACCTGCAGGCACATGGTCCTCAGCTCGCTGGACTTCACCCCCCGCATCAAACGCTCCAGAACTGCCTCCACAAACAGAGGGATGCACTGCCGGTAGGAGACAGAAATCGGGCTGCTCTTACTCATACAGTTCAACTGTTGGTGGGTCAAACCATAGTGGAAACTTTTACTCTGCAATTCCTTTTTTTTTTTTTTCTAGATTCACACTGTTCACTTACAAGCTGCAGCTGGTAAGCAACAGTCACATAGACGTCCAACTTCATGTAACAATGTCACAAAGCCAGATTAGAGATTTCAACAGCATAGTTAGATAGAATCTGATTATAAAGGATGTGTCTGTATGTTTACCATCTTTCATTTTCATACCAGTCAAGAACACATGAAAAAACACTAAATTATGAACACCAGTGAAGAGTTTGCCCCCATGTCATTTTGTTAGGTTCAGCTTTCCTAGCAAAGTGAACTGCTGGCTATGAGATATCAACATGCTTTTACTTATATCACATAAATGTAGATGATATTTCTGATTAAAAGGACGAAAATCTTCTGTTGTTCTCCTTCTACAATGTATTAAACATTTTATAATGTTATTTATAACCAGATCTGCATTTCAGTGTCCCAGCGTGGCTATTATGGCACCACCTACTGTATATTTGAGTGGCATTGTTTTCACCTGGATGAAAATATTAGGATTGGGTGCAGGTGAACTACAAGTATAATCTCTTGCCTTTTTGCACTCTGAAGAAAGCTTTTCTTTGAAATATTGGTAAATAAAATTCAGTAAGTAATACTTTGAATGCTGGTTTTGCTGTAAAATTATTTTAACAGCAAATGAAACTAAATAAGTGAACCCTCTTTTGTTTAAATGAACTGCCTCATACATACTAGAAGTGAGGTAGCAATGACATAAGTAGCTGTTTCAATTACTCCATCAAAATCATTTATCATAATTTTGAAAACCAAGTGATTGTTCATTCATGAGTAAAAATACAAAATATTAGAGCTTCAAAAATATGCGGACAAGCTTACTTTTCTTTGTTCCTTTATGCTGTTTCCTTTGTTTCATTAACCTTGTGAAATGAATATGTAAACACCACTGTCACACTAATCGAGTAGTGTATTTTGGACAAAGGTAAACTGCTACGTTGATTAACAAATCATTTAGTCTGATTGTGTGCTGTTGTTGTGGTGCTGGTAGACTTTATGATGAGAATCAGGCAGACGGACAAATCCTTGTGGACGGCACGGGAAAAACAAACAGTCTGACGGAATGGAGGGATATATGTTGCTATGGTGATTTGCAAAGAATGGAATCAAATATATTAAAATTATTTTGTGTCTATTATCTTATGTAGTTATTCTAGTAATGCATGTAGCTATAAAATGCAGCATTCTCTTAATACTATATTGCAAACTTAAAATGAATATTAAATTCCCTCCAAAATGTGAAACAGATATTAAAAATTGTTGGAATAGATAGCTAAAAGTAATGAATAAACACTTTAAATAAAAGTAACGGATACATGGCTGAAATAGCTAAACATAATGGAGAAATGGTTAAAACAGATAACAAAGTAACTGCTAAATAGTTGAAATAGACCAAATGAATGGATATAAATGGAAATAGTTAGCTCAAAGTAGTGGATAAATGGTTAAAATGGCTAAAAGTAATGGATAAATTGTTGAAATGGCTAAAAGTAATGGCAATTCAATTGTATGAAAAACTTATTTTGACAATATGCACTATTATTTAATTAGGAGTGTTCAAAAGCATCCAGTTTAAAATGAATTCAAATGAAATGAAAACATTTGGAACACGACTGATGGTGTCAATGAAGTGGTGCTTGAGTTCATCTGACAGGGCGGAGGGGTACGTCAGACAGAAAGGTGAAGAACCACTGTGTTTAATGTAAGATGGATGTTTTCAAAACGGAACGTGTCTGTACTGTGTGGGGCTGTTTCTGACCTGGTCGATGCCTCTGCCTCTGCACTGCAGGATGATGACCTCCAGCAGTTTGGCAGCGTGACACTCTGCGTCCTCACCTGCATCTATGGTCAGCACCTACAACAGAGTTGACCAGTCAAGACTCAGCAGCAGCGCTAAGAAAACAGGATGCTTGTTCACATTTTATGTAACTGAGCAGCAGGTGGAGCCGGACCTTTTTGCACATGCTGTAGATGACTTCTAAGTGCTTTGGGTTGGACAGAAGCATGTCTGTATCCACTGTAACATAGTTGTGCAAAAGAGGCATCATATCTGTAACATAAACACAGACCATCATTAACATCATCACATGTTCTTGGTTGGTGTATCAACATGCAAACAGCAATATTTATTTTATAGGTAGACTGCAGTGGTCACGTTGTCAGAGTACTACGATTCAGTATTTGGCAGCAGCTGACTGTTTATGACACTGCAGCAGACTTTGTGTACTGTTAGTATCATAACTTTACTTTTCCATAAACCAACAGAGAGCATCTCTGGACTACTAAAAGTGTTTGCATTCATGTGAGACATACCTGTGAAGTAGTCGAAGCAGTCATGCTGGAAGACCTCATAGAGGACGCCCAGCAGCTGCCACATCTGGGGGGAGATGGTCTGACAGGTGAGGCCAAACGCCAGCGACAGGATCTCCTCGTAGAACTCTGCAGAGGACAGGAAAGCACTCTAAATCAATCTCACGCATGCACACACATTCACAACACATCCTGTAAGTGGGATAAGAGTAATGATAGGTGTTCCAAGGTTCAACTTTTATGTTTTTATTCTTTGAAATAAGAACCATTACATAGTACCAGGACGGGCTTAATTTAACTATGTCAAGAGAAAGACACGACACAAGAGGATGAATGCATTAAAGTTGCAAGGTCTGTTAACTTTCAAACAGCAATTTCTGCTGTATGTTGGGGCTGTCGGAGTGGATAGGCGGGCAGATGAGAACGCTGCTGCTCACTGTCACCGGCACAGAGTACAAACAAACTGAGGTATGAAAACAATGATGAATCCCGGATTAGTGCGTAAAACGATCGGATCGTCCAGACCACATGTGGAGGTGGTCTAGTTCGCAGTGTGATTGAATCCCAGCCAGGTTTAATTGCAATCTGTACAGTGTGACCACATTTTTTTGAAAAATATCCGCCCAGCAAGTTGAAAGGTCACCTAACTCCACCTCTTCCTGCTAGCTTAAGCAAGCCTGGCAAAAACTACAAGTAGCAGTTGCTAGCGAGTCTTCCCTCACAAAAGTGATCTTAAATGAATAATGCCTGTCCATGGCATTGCTTCCCTTGACCTGGGACATGCCATGTTTTTACATTTGCATATTGATATATAAGATAACGACGACACTCACTAATAGCAGGGGTAAATGCAAAGGCCTGATGTCATCAAGACAATGCATCCAGATACAGATCATGTTAATACCAGATGGTAATGGGCCCTTTGTTGTAGCAAAGTCGCCGTGTTACCAGATGTCAGCTATTAATGAGGGGAGTACAATGTTATCTTAACTGGATATTTGGTTTCCATATACTACCACCGATTTTCTGGACCAGTGACCCCACTGCTCACACTTTTTTTTTTCTTAATAAAGCTTCATTAAGTGAAGTTTCTATTTCTGCAGAAGTTGTTTTTCTTTTTGCTGCCCTCAGGTGGCATTTCATTTTTCTTTATTTTCCTTCTTCTGTCTGAGCTTAATGTTACCTTATGTTAGTCTGCTGGCCTTATATGGGTTTATTGGAGCGTTTCCCTATGCAAATGCAAAATTGCCTGGCACACGCATCCAATTTAAGATCAAACGCAATTCATCAACATACTCAAGTGGGTAAGAACAGACTTGGCTGTCAGCGCATGTTTCATGATCCCACGTAGGATTTTCTTATTTTCCGCTTATTGCAGGGAAAAATATGCATTCGGCCATAACATTCATGCATGAGGTCCAATGTTTGCTGCCATGTACAGACAGAAAATGTAGTCTTTCATTGCCAGATGTATCTCCACACTACACTGAGCTATTTGTTTCCCCAGCACTCACACAAACAGTAGATGCAAAATGGCAGCAGTGGTAAAGAAGCTGTAATACCCCTGAGGAAGAGGTTCAGTGTGATTATGAGGACTGTACTGATTGTTGAGCTGCTCCTCCTCCTCCTCCTCCTCCTCCTCCTCCTTGGGGATTCATGAGATAATGTAAGGGGTAAAGAGCACAGCTGTGCTGGATTGTGTGTGTATGTGAATGTGGTATAGATGTCCTGAAGAAAAATTAGCTTGACCTCTTTGTCTTTCATTTTTTCACTTTCTATTGTGGCAGCAGGAGGTTTTCAGTTGATCCATTCATTAACAGAGTGGGAAGGATCCAATCCTCTGCAAGGCAAAGGGCTCCAATTACCAGAATTACGCAAACACACACATGCACTTACACACTGTGGGCATAAATGAGTGCATGCATGTATAAACACACATGTACACTCTTACACACACAAGGTGGCATACACAAACAATCAAATTGAACCTGGCAGTACAAACACACAAAAATAAAGTCCTGCCAGTACTTTTTCTGTATCTTCACTGCAGTGTTGCTTTGTTTGTATATTTGACTCCTATGCTATTAGGGGACACATGAGCATTAGATAAGCCACAAAAAAATCGAATTTAGAATCCATTTTACTCCATCAGAAAAACAACAAAGAAAGTAAACCCACAGAGGACCTAAACTAAAAGCCTAAAGAACCACAAGTGGCACGTAGAGGCTGCAATTTGCAAGTGTACAAGTGGACATTTCAGCATGAAGGTGGTGCTAGCGCGAAGATCAGAGGGTCACTGAAACCATCCTCTGTGGACATGAACATCCACAGCAAAATTCATAGCAATCTGGTCCTTAATTGTTGAGATATCTTGCTCTAGACCAAAGTGTTAGACAGACACAACCTGCTTTATGCCTGTTCGCACTCATTACTGAACTTCCATTCATTCCCTAACCTTAAAGAATATGTGGATATGTTCACATGTTATCATTGTCTGTCAGTCTGTGCTAAAACAATAGTCAGGTACCCATGTGGACACTGTACAGGTTTTTGTTGCTGTAATCATTCCTTTAAGTAATTTCAGTGTAAATGATGGGAACAACATCTACAGTCCTCATTCTGTGCAAAAATACTTTATAAAGTTCAGCTCAAGGTAGTCAAATCAAGTGGATATCTTCCAAAGTATTAAAGTACGAAATAACCTCTTTGTTTCTAATAAAAATTAAATAATAAGCAAATAAAAAAAAAACATGCTAGCAAGTTAGCTCACTGATGCCCCGGTTGGCTATGGGGAGTCTCTCAAGGGACCGTGATGACCTGCGAGACGAGTGTCACAAGGGTGACAGAGGTAGCCAAGTTAACACTAGTACTAGCAAGCACATTTGCTAGCATGCTTATTACCAGGAAACAAACATTGGCAGTGTGAGATATCATCCCGATGTTATTATCATAAACATTTTATAATTGCTACACTTCACTGTGAAATGGTTATTGAAAATAACAACTAAAAATGGGGATTTCTCTGGCAAGTCTTTTGTGGGACACTCAACAAATTAAAAGAATTTGAGGGAAAATTCTGTAAAAAATTATAACAACAGCAACATATGTAGACTATTAGTTAAGGGTGTAATGTCACTTCTTTTGTAAGGAGGTTGGTTAGCTACTGATGTGAGCTTGTTTCTTTCATAATCAGTGTTTTCACATTTGATAAGTTTGCAGTGATTATTACGTTTGAATCACAAAGTACTGCTTTGTTAAAACTGATAGCATGACTCTGATGAAGACACAGTTGTGTCCAAACGTTGGTCTGTCTGCTCAATTAAAGGCTGCAAAGTTTGCTGTCCCTGTGAGAAGCACTTAATTCAGCTGCACATTGCTGGAAGATGCAGGGAACCCCTTTTCACCCAGTCTTTATTTAACCTCTGTTTCTCTCATTATCATTGTTTTTATGTTAGAAAAGATGCCAGATTATTACATTCAAATAAGACAGAGAAGATACTTTAAAAAGGTGCCCAGCAGAGTGTTCCTGACACAAACAAAAGTTAAGTTTACATTCAGTGTTTGTGTGAATACAAACATAACAAACATGCAGAATCCATTTCCTTCCTCATAAAACATTGTCTTCTTCACTGCCTTCGTGTTTCAGTGCGTCTTGGCACATTACCACCCATTATGACACACTCATAAAAAACAGCCCTATAAAGCTACTATAAAATTCCTCAGGGTACCTTTAAATAGAAATACAAGTATAGAGAAATGCAGCATGTTAATAACAAACTTTACCACATTTTTCCTTTGCAGAGTAGCCTACCAATGCCTTGGCTGCCTTCTGCCACATTACCATAGCTTTACACTCAGTAGCTGTCTCCTGAGACTCTACCCTCTATTGCCATGGTGATGATATGATATGATATGGATCTTTTGGTTCTACAATGTTGGCAGTGTGCAGCAACTGTAACTGTAGAAAGTGACAGAGTACGTGTGTGTGTGTTCACATAAAAACACTGGACCGCCCACGCACACACACCTGCCATACCTATGATGGGCTTCTGCAAGACCAGGCCGATCACCTGCAAACAGATCCCCTCCAGCTGCTGAGTGATCTGAGAGGGAGAGTGGGAAAATATTTGGTATCAAATATCACATTACAATACTGTGACAGCATGTTCAAGTATTTTGTGTGTGTGACCTCCTTGTGGTCCTCCATGACGGTGAGGATGGTGTCGATGGTGCTGAGGATGCCCAGGGCCATGACGGTCTTGTCTTCGTTCTCCTCATACTCCTCACTCTGAAGGACCCTGGTGAAGATCTCCGCCTACTCCACCCCCCACCCCATACACACACACACACACACACACACACACACACACACACACACACACACACAGAGGTTACATACACTTCAGGACAACAGTACATTATATCTTCTGCACTAACAGACAGAAACAGCAAGTCACAGAGATACAAATGCAGAGCAGCTGCAAGTTTCAGTGAGCTGAATGAAGAAGACTATTTAAGGCTTTGTCATACATGAAATCATAAGAAATGTGCGTGTTGTGTTCCTACCAGGTTCTGCGTCATGTCCACAGCGATGGCTGCCACCTCCTGGTTGTACTCGCAGATCATCTTCTGAATGACATTGGTCAGGTCATCGTTCTCCGTCTCTTTCACCACATGTAGCAGCTCCTGCATGACCGGCCGAATGTACGGCCTGATGTACAGCTTGGCTACACACGCACACGCACACACACACACACACACACACACACACACACACACACACACACACACGCGCGCGCAGAGCAGGTGTGTGTAAAATCCTCTTATCACAGTATATTTCATTTGATATCATACAGTATATCATTATTATGACCTAAAGTGAAACATACTGGCTTGTTTAAAACCCATCTGATTGTTTCTTGCCCTGTGAGACTTGGTTGTAAAAATGCCACCGCATTGAGTACATGAGATTGATATCAGTCGTCTCAAGTGTGTTTCCCAAAATTTTAGACTACTCCTTTTCATTGTCATAGTTGTACTTTTTGCATTAGCCCTCATATTCATCCAGTAGTTTGCATCATCCTTTAGCCAGTTTTTCTGCTCAGAATCTTACAGCAGTATCAGCTGACTGAAGTGGTAACATCTTTGATATCAACTTTAAAACCATGTAAAATAACAGCCACATTCCTCCACAGACCTTGCTCCTGGTTGCTGACCAGAGTCTGCAGAGCGATGGCGGCTTCCACCTTGACGGGCATCTCTTTGTCGTCGATCAGATCCTGTTTGACCAACTCGACGGCGTTCCTCAGCACCAGTTCATCGTGGAAACGCAGTGGGCTGAAGCAGTGGAGCACCCAGCATGACTGGCAAAACACCGCAGGGAAGCAGAGATTAATGCTAAACCCAGACATGGTCCATCCACAGTGTTTTTAGATCTCTGAAACCACTACCAAAAGTGTCCACTGCTGCTATCAGTGATGCCCCACCAGCTGTGTCAGTGTGGTTTACAATACAACAGTAGTACTGAAGAGATTGAAACACTGACTCACATTGACTGAATGGACCACCCAACAGGACTGTAGGGAGGAGAGCCAGTGGAAGAGTTAAAGCAATAAGAAAGTGTATTTTAGCAACAGAAACAACACATGCTAATAACTAAATGCTCCATGTTTTTCCACATACAGTCGATGCAGGCTTCACCAAGCGGTGCACCAAGGGCCCATGGTGGCACTCAAGAGCACCCTTACTGAACTCAAAAACAAAAATGAGCCACTTTCATGTGCAGGTGGACATTAGGACCGTGTGTCTGTTGGTCTGTGACAATTAGAATGCAATTTCTTCAGCAGCAGTATGGCGATACAGCACTAGTTTAAGTCACAAGTGTAATTTACCTGTATATGGAAGGCTGGCTAAGACAGGCTAAGCATCACAACTCTTTCCCCTTTCTCTAGTGCACACATATTTCTGTTCCCATCCATTATTCTTTATGTCCAACTTCATTATGGTCAAACTTTAATACCTTTTTAGGACTAAACATCTTCATTCTAAAACAAGATTTAAAAAAAAAAAAAAAGTTAAATCAGCTCACAGAAAACAACAAAATACAAAGTTACTTGAAAAAGGTAAACTTTTCTGAAGGTAAAGTGCGCTCACATGCACTGAACTGGTGTTAAACTTCAAACTTCAAATATTGGCGCCCCTGTAGTCTAAATCAGCCATTCTCAACCAGTGGGCTGGGGCCCAATGGTGGGCCTCAGAGCGCCATCTAGTGGGCCACGGAGGCAGTGGTACTGTCAAGTGGTGAGATTATAATAATTTATTTTATTTTTTTGGTAATTTGCCAGTTATTTTTATATCCAAATGTGCTCAAGAAAACACATAAATTAAAATTATGTAATGCTTTTTTTTAACAATCAGAAGTGGGCCTTAAGTTACAAAAGGTAAAGAACCCCTGGTCTAAATGTTAAGGCCCATAACCACAGGCTGGGGACCATTGCTGCATGTCAAACTGCTCTCTCCCAAAGATTCCTGTCTTTATTCTCACTGACTGTGAAATAAAGGCAACATGCCACACAAAAAAAAACTTTAAAAATAACTGTGTGAGATGTTGTATGGGAGTTGAAGCACTTAAACAAATGAAGTATTAATTGAAGTATTGTCATCTCCATTTTTCACATCTTACTTCATTATGGTCAAACTCTAACACGCTTTTAGGAACAAACCCCATCGAATTCTAAAATAAGATTTTAAAAATCAAATCAGCTCCCACAAAACAACAAAGTACAAACTAATTACAGCACTTTGTAGTGTAGATATATTGAAGTTGTTTAAGTAAATGAATGATGAACCTAATACCAGCCTTTTATATACAACTCAGCAGTGATATTTTCAAAATAAATGCAATTAATTACTTACAATTACAAAAAGAAATATGATGATTAGTTACAGTTAGTGCACCGTAAGTGTGGAATAAAAAACTGATATTTCTATGTCTACACTTTTGCTTACTGTGGGCAATTCAGAGGTCAGGTCAGACTATTCTGGTGTGGTGCTTTAAAATGAAAGGGATGTCAAATATTTATATCCACTGCACAGCATCTCTGCCAGTAGTGAAATTGCTGTCAGAATCAAAAGGATTCGATGTCCAGTGTGAGAAAATAGTTACAATATACACAGTTACACTGACCTACACCACAACAGCAGCAGAGAAACCATAATCAGTCAGTTCCTGGGATGTATACACACTATCTGGGTTTCCAGCACTTTCCAGACCACTGGGATGTCTGTCTGTCAGTGAGGAGTGGGAGGGCTCACTTACCCTGGCTCGCAGGTAACCCATAGGGGAGTTGAGCAGAGGGAAGACATAGTTTTGCAGCATCAGCTCCATCTGTTCCCTGTACATCCGCTTCTGTAGGATGAGACATGCACACACACAGGACAGCCCAGAGATGATTCAAACACACAGAGGCAGCGAGAGGATTCAAATAACGTTAAAGGCTCTTTCCAATGAGTCCTACAAGTCACCCACATGCCCTGTTTCCACCAAATCAGCTCTGGTTCTTGAACCGGTTCCGTTCAGGATTCTTGAAACCTTGGTGCTATGCAGCGAAGCAGCCTGTGTTTCCACCAGTTTTGAGCGGAACCATTGTAATCAAGGATGCGTCATCAACAGAGGGCATTGCACAACGCAACAGAAGTAAACAGTAGGAGCAAGATGACAGATCGTATTGATTACCTGCGAGCTTTTGTTCTGTTATTACAGATATTTGTTTTTAGACCAACTATAAATGATAAGAAGACATAGAAGAATATTACCATAGTAGACCAGAGACCATTGTTGCCTTCTCCATCCTCTCTTTCCAACCTGCAGAATATGACACACCCACTGATGTTGTCACAGTTCGCAGTTCAGGTCAAGGAAAACCTGCTATTTTTTGGTTCCAGCTGGGAACCAACTTTTCGGGTTCCGAACCAATTTATTTTTGGTCAAAATGCTCTCAACGGTTCAAAACTAGGTGCGCAAACTGGAACAGAACCCGTTCCATGTTGGTGGAAAAGAGGTAACAGATACAGAGGTGTATCTGTGGATGTGCATACCTTCAGTAAGAGGTCAGCCAGAGTGCCGATGCAGTGCAGTGCCCCGTCCTTCCTGCGGGGGTCAGTCGAGGGGTCCATCAGTATCTGGTGGCAGAACTCCATCATCTGAGGAAGAACCTGCCAAGAGAATCGCACAAAGGTTACATGTAGAAAAGAAATTGAAGCCCGTTGTACTTTGAGTGTTTGTGGCTGAATGGAACAAGCTGAAAACAAAACATCTGACATCCTTATAACAGAGGTGGAACAAAGTCATTGTTTTTAAGTTTCAGGTTTTGGCTATGAAGTCCAGAGTCAAGTCCCAAGTCAAGTCCAAGTCAAGTCCAAGTCCTACATTTTTGTTTCAATTCCTAAATGAGTTGTTATTATTAGGCAGCTATAGGCTAACATTACTGCTGGCCACACATTGTTGACTGACATAACATGACAAACTGCAGATTGTTTTTTGGTTTTAAAAGACAGCATTTAGGCTATGAATGCAAAGACTTTGTTCCAACACCAACTGTGTTGAGGGTTTATCGATTTCATGTTAGCAAACTTAAAGCTCTTGGTTAACTTTATCTTAAGCTACAGCTGGCCAAAGAGCAATGATGCTAGCCTCAACTTACAGCTATATGTGTAGCCTCAAATCTCGACCAAAGTTGGAAGCTGCATCTCCATCTGTCATTTTTGAGCCGCATGTTTTGCATGTTGCCGTCCATTTTTGTTGACTACAGCATATTTTTTATATCTGAAATGATCTGAAGAATCTGTTGTCTGTCTGTTGGTCTGCACTGTAAAACACACCTTTCCCTCCTACTGGCACAACATGATTAGCTGCCGTCAGATTGATTCAAAGTACATCTGTTGTCAGGAAAATAAGAGTTGATTCACTCCCACGTGAATTCACAAGTCACTGGTACTAGTCTTTCGTGATTTTGTCAATTCAAGTCTAAAGTCACCATATTCTCAAGTTGAGTCTGGTTGGAGTCAGAGTCATGTCAGCAAACAGTTTGCCTATTTACACGTCCAGTAGACACAGAGCAAGATTACTATTACTACTACTCATTTTAAGTCATATCTCTATCCACCTGACATATCTAAGTCCAATATTCCCTCTCTTTGAGCTGCTAAATGCTCCACTATGTTCACCAGCTAGTCTCTAACTGTGTCTGTCTGATGTTAGCCTTCTGTGTAAAGCTTGCCAGAGAGCGTACAATGGGTTTATGAGAGCTTTTTCAGTAAACACAGCTGCACGCTGCTGCTGGAAACAGACGTCGATAAGAGCGCAGTTTGCGGGCGGAGAGACAAAACAATGAGCTAAAAGAGGCTAAAAAGCTCTATGGAGCTGCAGGGAACTGCAGAGTTTCACCTTTCACATTACATATAGTCATTTGATCCATTGTTAATATTAAAAAAAAAATGATTAGTGCCGCTTTAAATAAAATCTAGAGGAATAAGCATTAAAAGTAAAGAAGATTGGCATAAAAAGCACTGAGGTAAAAAAGGTAAAATCTTTACTGTGTAAATAGACCCACCAGTAGACCAATGCAGTGGAATAAAAGTCTAAAGTCATAATAAGTTGATACTCAAAGAGCCTACAAACTGTGTAGAAGTGCTATAGTAAATGTACTCAGTTCCTCTGCACCGTTGCTAAAATGCACCTCCTCACCTCCTTCCTCTTGCGGGCAGCTTTACACAGGAGGCTCTGGGCAGCAGTGGCTGGTAGGGCATGGTCATCATAGAGGTCTGCAACAGAGACAAAACCCAAAATGTAATGTAAAAATTTTCAAAAACCTGGCGGACATCCTTCCTCCAGCACTATTTACACAACAGTAATGATGCAGCTGAAAGGTCACAACTACAAAGTGTATTTAATAAACAAAAGCCCATTCACTTTCTCCGAGTGTTTCCTGTACTCCAAATTATTTTATACAATAAAATAATTGATTGTACATAACGCACCATATCTGCTACCAAATGTAATTAGTAGCACATAGTCAGACAGTAATCTGTTAAGCATCAAAAGCAGTATGCGAGATCTGGCTGTCAGATGGCTGAGTGAGCTGAGGGATTTCCAGTGCCAAATGTAGCTTTGAGTAAGTCAGGTCGGATTTTTAAAAAGGTATAATAATATCACACCGGAGTGTTTGAGTACTCACTGAACTTCATGCGGATGTACTCATAGGGGTCTTCCTGCCAGAGCTTCTCATCCTCGTCCTTGTAACACATGAGAGGGAAGATGACCTCCTGGCATATGGCCTGTAGAGATGAAGGTTGTCATACGCTCAGGAAGAAAATTACAGTGGCTCAAAATAACAAGGAGAGCAATGTGACACACAACGATGTAACAGTGGCTTAGAGAGTACACTGAGAGCGAAGATCAGGATGAAGAGGACGTTGTTCTTACAGAGAAACCACAATACAAATCATCACCATTTTCTGACATTTTATTGACTAAGTGAAAAAAAAAAAAAAATCAATAGATAATGACAATAATCAACACATTTGTTAGGCCTCAGGGATACACACAATGTGTTTTCATGATGTAGTGGCAATGGAACAACAAAAAAAGCCACTTGAGGGAATTTGAAGTAATGTCCAACGCTTGATGGTGCAAAAAACGAGGTCTGCCAGGGAATATGCTTTTGATACTTTATTTACACAGCTTGAAAAAATACCTCCAAAAGCTGGGTGCACTGAAGTGAATGATATAAAAACGAGCTTGTAAATATAATACAATCAACAAAATCCTAACAGTACGGCAGAACTAAAAACCAGCGCAGACACACACACACGGTTGAAAAACTGTGACTCCCCTATGTAGACTATGTGAATACTGTGATTACCTGCCTATGCCCTCAGGTGCACAAGTGACGTAGCGACAGCAATATTACACAGCTTACAACAGCACACATATAGCACATATCAAAATTGGCTACAACAAATTAGAAAGGGTGAATGTAAACATAACTTTGTTTGTTTACCAGAAAACTCCCAAATTTTAATCATGGCATATGAAGTTGTGTTTTTGCAGATTCAAACTCTCCCTGTCAGGTTTTAGAGTAGTTCCAGGAACTAGAGGAACCACACATAAGAGCCTAAAAGTCCCCTTTCCACCACATAAGAAGAAACGTGAAGACTAGCCAAATTAGACCAATGTATTTACTGTGGCGTGACTCTGGTGGACTACATTTAGTCCCCGATTCTTTTGGTCAAAACACAGGTTCAGTTCCTGAGTTCATCAAAAGCTTCTTGGTCCTGTGTGAAAGTTCCTGCGGTGGAAACGCCCTAACAATCGATAAACCTTGACCTGATGAGAGGGAAGTGACATGACCTGAACCAGAAGGAATTAGAACCCTACCCAACCTGAACCCATTAGGTCTGGTCCAATCAGCCAGAAAGACTGCAGAGTTATACTACTCTTAATGTGGCAACAACTAATGGTAAGTGCAGACACTCAGATGCAAAATGATCTTTTCAATATGATTATCCAGCAAAACTGAAAATGTCATACCTATCCACAAACTCACTCTGACCTACCTGCATGTGTGGCTTCATCTGTTTCCAGGTCAGCGAGTGTGACAGGCCCTGGTTGAGATAGTTGAGGCTCTGCTGCAGGACGCGAGGAGCAATGTACTGCTTCTGTCGGTGCTGGTCCACCACCTTCAGCAGGACCTGGACAGATAACACAGCCCACACAGGGACAACAGTGAAGCCTGAGCAACACATAAATCTAAACCAGGGTTCCGCAACCTATGACACACGTGCCAACATGGGCATGCAAATCCATTTTCAGAGGCACATGAGAAAGAAAATACTATACAGTAATACAGTACAATATTGACATGTCACTAAATAATACATTAATGTGGTCCCCCCTAAATTAGGTTAGTAATAAAACAGATTAAACCAGCATGATGAACTAACGTTGACATGACGATATGTTGCATTTGCATTTACTGAGTGTTTCTTGCCTCTGTCCGGTGCATTACTGAAATGGCGGGAAATGTACACATCCAGCAAACTGTTGCACTGACACAATAGCCTACATCACAATGTGGTGTTGTATGTTTGAATGAGTAACACCACTGGCACACCAGAGACAGATAGAACAGGTTGCCAACATCTTCAGTCTCAGTGACACGCGCTTACCTGCTGTATGCCCACTGCATATGTCTTCAGGAAAAAGTCTGCAAACTCACAGTACTCCTTTGTCACATTTCCAGGGCTTCCATACCTGTAATTCAGAGCAGAAACATGTGACTGGCTGGTAACGTCCCTATGCTCACTACAAATCTACTCTCTGGTGATGTGAGAGTAACTCTGGACTCACCGTTCAAATAGTCTGGTGATGATGCGTAAAGCCCACTTCTTACACTTCCACCACGCCAGCTCAGGACGGTCGTCCTCATCCACCTCCAATGTCTCCTAACTCAAACACACACACACACACACACACACACACACACACACAGTTAAGTTTTTGGAGCTTGTCTGGTGCTTATTGACGTGGCGGTGGGGGGTAGACCTCCATTCTTGTCAGAGAATACTTTAACATCTGCGTTCCGGTGTGCGAACACTGCATGGACTGGTACCGAGTTGCAGCCTGGTCACTGACAATCACTGACACCGAATCCACACATAGGCACACCAGCAAAACCAAAGCAGCCCACAGCCAGATGTCTACATCATCATGTTATATGTTAACCAATCATCTGATATGATTGCTCTGGGCTAGAGTGACTCTTCAGGCAATCATGGAGCTTTTTCCTGTTCTAACACCATATGCAAGTTTACCAACTTATACGTTTGTTTTGATGATATATGTTGATTTTGTGAAATAACGAATACATTTTGTGATATATAACGATAAAGTAATGTGTTATAACAAGAAAATATGTCGTTATAATGAGAAACTTGAGCAAATATGTTTTTGTCTTTGTGGCGGCAACACGATGCTTTTCATTCCAGTTTAGACAGGATTTTAGACCATTTTAAGAGCAATTACACTAAAAAAAATAAAACAGTAAAGTGGACATACATATGATTTCTTACTAAATGAGTTAGCAAAAAAGAATCACACATTATTTTTGAACATATTTTGAGGCCTTTTTTACAAACTTGCAGATTTCCTGGATAATATGTGAGTGAGATATAAAGATTCAGGAACAGAAAAAGATTCAGGAACAGAAAAATGTGCAGTAGATCAAAAATCATCCCCTATTTATTATTACACACTGTCAGCATTTTCTATAGCTGTATTGTTATTAAAAGGCCCAATCCAGTCCAACGACCCGACCCTAAAAAATCCTTGTCATTTCTCATAATCCATGCCTATTATTTTCAGTGCTCCATTCACGGCCCTGACATAACATTCCACTGGATTCTGTGAGTCAGAGCACCTCCACGACCCAAAAACGATATTCCTTCCTACTGGTTTGTTAATGGGTCTTTTTAATGGGTAAGAAAATCCTGATGGAAACAAATGATAATTTATTGAAATAGCTTTTCTAAAGAAAATGTATGAACACAAGTCACTGTAATTCATCGACAGATCCAAGGAAATTATGAGTTTTTGTGTTTGTGTGTCTTACAGCTGGGACGTCTCGGTCCATTATGGCTCGGAGGATTTCCATCCACTGAGTCATCACTGTGTTGCTGATCAGCTGGAGAGGCAGCGAGTACTGCAGGACAGCAATGAGGTTAATCATCATCATCATTACAGTGACAATGACACACACAAGACCTTGACAGCGAGAACCACAGTGCTGTGTGATATTTGTCGTCTTGTGAGTGAGACAGAGCGCTGGTGCTGCTAAAAACAGCGGAGAGGTGTAAGTGATGATATGAAGAAGAAACATATTTTCTGTTCTCTCACAGGCTACATTAGTGATGGACTTTGAAACTTAAGTCTTAATTAATGACCATCATGAGCACGAGGGACACTCAGTGAATTCCCCAACACTTTTTCTCATGATTTTCCTATATTCTTAAGAGTAATCTGCAGGCTACTTATAATGACCCTGATGAAGGCAACACGCTGAAATGTGTCGGCCTGACAAATAAAGACGTTCTTAATACTGCAAGTGTTGCTGGGGTTTTAACAGTGCACAAGGACGCCCCTCCCCACCCCCCAATTTTTGTGGCCCACCTGAGATTTAGGAATCTGCTCTGCATCTTAAAATTAGCTCATTCTTCACAGTGTCAACTTGTTTTATCTTCTTTGGATATACAAGATGATGATTAAGTGACACATTTATCATAGTGATCTTAAGAAGTCAAAACACGCCATTTACTTACATTTACTGACTTTTTACACATTTAGACATGAGATTTAGATACTTTCAAGAACATTAGAGTAAAAAGACATGCAGGAGGAATGTAATGGATGTTTTGATACATGTCAACAACAGTAACTAGTCAGTTTGACATTGGACATGCTGTTTAAAGCACTCTCTCTTCTCCTGACTGGTCAGAGTCCAAACACAACAGGTTTCTGCCTCCAGTTCTGCTCCAACATTTCTGAATCACACACACACACACACACACACACACACACACACACACACACACACACACACCTGTACGAGAGCGTGGAAGATCTTGAGGATCTGTTTCTGGATGAGGACAGAGAAGATGGTGGCGTCGGCCAGCAGCTGGCTGATTAGCTGCTGAATCCTTGGCAGGAAGATCTGCATGGCTGCCAGTAATGGCTCCCTCTCATCTGCTTTCCTGTACCTGAAGTACACACACACACACACACACACACACACACAGAGAATGAAATGACAAAGAAGTATCTTAATGCTAGTTATATTAAGAGCTACTGGACGGTGCTTCCTTCCGGATCCTCCTTTAAGAAAGTCCACCTTCCAACACATCTAAAGTTTATTAGTTTACACATTGTATCTCATTTGTTTAATCTGCACACAAACAGAAATAAATAAAAATAAATAAAATGTAAAGATGACAATTTGTGGTTGTACAGAGAGTTAGAGGCTGAAACTATTTCTAGACTAACAACAGTGTATCCATCCACCATCCTCCCATTAGTTCTGTGCAGTCCAACACCGGCTGACAGATACAGTTAGTGAGATCAGGTTTTGGTTTCTGTACAAGCATGATGGTACCAAACCTGACAACAAGACTCTGTGCAGCTGTGCACAGTAATTGCACCCAGCTGCACCCACCCAGCACATACCTTCAACCTAAAACTACAAACTGTCATTTTAACATTTCTGTTTGTGTTCAGATTTAGAGCTTCAGAGGTGTTGGTAGGGGTGTCTTTGAACCAGCCAGGCTAGCTGTTCTCCCCTGCTTCCAGTCTTTATGCTAAGCTAGGCTAATCATGTCCTGACTCCATCTCTGTACTTCTCACACAAGCATGAGATATCTTCTCATATCTTTTTCATAAAGAAAGCAAATAAGCATGTTTCCCAAAATGTTGAACTATTCCTTTAGTGCTTTAGTTATTTTGGCAACACATGTTACGCTCTGACCTTAAGTGCTACACACCCCATCTTGTAGGAACTACTTTAGACCTGGGTCCTGTTTCCCAAAAGCACTAAGCAAGGCTAAGATGACCTTAAGAGTTCCAATGGGACTAAGATAATGTGTAGTCGTGATGAGAGGGCCAAGCGAGGTGGAACAGAGGAACATGAACAAGTTACTCACTCGTATGTTTTGACCAGCTGGTAGAGAGCCAGCAGGCTGCCGTACCAGCTGCCGCTGTTCTGAGACTGCAGGTACATGCCCATCTTGTCCACTATGGCGGTCCAACGGCCGGGGAAGTCGTGCTTGATGATAGCTCGCAGACACATAGTCAGCTGGGCGCTATGGACAGTGCAAAGACACATGTCATATTGTATCAGTCAGTCACCAAGGTTATTCATTCAGTCTCTGCATATATATCATTCAGATCCCCACTGTGGCCTACATAAATATAAACTTAAAGTGTTTAATTTAGATTTTTGAATACGGAGGTAGTCTACAGGTTTTAATGCTGCTTGTCTAAAGAGATAAACAGGCTGATGCATTACAATAAATGACAGACTTTGTCTAAACAGGGACAGTAAAAAGGAGCTGCAGTGATTAGAGATGGAAACAGATTTGTTGAGAATGAAAGGATGGGGGGGTGTGTGTGTGTGTGTTCAGTCTATGTACCGTATGGACTCCGGACAGCGGATGATGCCCTCCACTATGTGGTCTCTGATCTGCTGCCGGTCATTCTCGTGGATGTTGAAGGGAAAGACAACCTCACCCAGAGACGGCTCCCTGTCCTGCCAGTACTGACTCACCATGTTCTTCAAGTAGATGGCCGCTACACACACACACACAGTCAGGGAGTCAGGCAAGCATACACATGCAGACATTATTTTGCACTGAATCCATCCAGTTGATCTCATCAGTCAGAGAGACTGGAAAGGATAAAACTGGTGATATTCTATATTTCTAAAAGTCAACAAATCTCATGTTCAAACTCAGACCAGAAGTGAATGGTCTGAGTTTGAACACAGTTCATACACACACAGTTCTTGGTTCTACTACCAAGAACTGTGTGTGTATCACAGCCTGATACATCTTCTTTCTCTGAGCCATAAAACTATTAAAAACACATCAATGAGCCACACTGCTGTTCTTTCATCACCATGAACACTCACACTGCAGTTTATTTGGACTCAATCGCACATACACCATCTTGCTGCCCCAAATACTCACTAGAGCACCAATGTGGATTCATCCGCCACTGACAATAGTCCCCAACAAATGCACTATTTCCTGTTTATTTGACAAAAACTACAGTGAGAAGCTGTTTTAGGATTTGTTGGTATTCACAACAATACAGAATAACACCAGACTTATCCTTTAATGAGGTAACAGCACATGATGTCATCAGTGCTTGAAAACGCATACATGGCATGAAACACACCTCATCTGTTTTAAACAGACTTATTGACACTGTCAAGCAGGAAACTACAGAAAAGGGTCCAAATTTAGTATTTCATGATATTCCACAATACAAACTGATATAGTAATCAAAACCAAAACTTTAAATCCATGTCAGCAGTACTTTCTACAGTTCTGCATTTCCAAGCAGAGGGTGAGCTAGTCCCTCGGTTTGTCATACATAAACAGAAGGAACAAAGAAAATAATAGTCATGATGCATGAATGTCAAAAAACCTTCAAACTGACCACACACGGAGGAGCTTGATAAACAACTTTCCTAATGAACAGGACCAATGAGAGAGGTCTTTGGAAACATTTCTCAATATGAAAATTACATAGTAAAATTACCACGGCTAAACTGTGTCAGTATTACCTTTACAAGTAGTGAATCAAGATGGAAACGGTAAAAGAGTATTAAAACATACTGACCATTAACAGAGTGAGCAGCGAGATGGAGTAGTGTTTTATGCACTCAGTGTTGAGAGTCTTACCTGCCTGGCGAACAGGAAACTCCACCTGCTCAGACACAATGATCTGAAGCAGGGTAGGGGCGAAGTTGATGATCTTGTAGGACTGAAAAACACAGAGCAGACTCTCAGTGGGACAGATGGACAGTCTCTAACACTTTTTCAGATTAAAATGAAGTCATTCAACCAATTTCATTTTCCGTGTGTGTGCAGCATGATGTATGACCAAATGAACATGCATAATCATCTATTATCTTGTGTGCTCAAGATAATAACGTGTCAAGGGCCCACATAGTTACAACAAGTAAAACATCAGTCACACTACCTATAACTTATATAATAATATATCTTCTTTAGGAATATGTCAAATCAGATCACCTGCTGTCCATTGACCAGGCTAATTATGTTAGTCCACAAAAGAGATGAGAGAGAGGCTGAAGACATGGTTTTATTTATCTTTTTAATTCTCTTTCCCACCTAGAGCACGTTCAGACAATACATAAAACATGGAAAAAAAACTTGTTTGGTACAAAACATATGATGTCCATTTTAGCTGGAAGGTAAGGTTTGTAAGGCTATGAAGGGTTTCCATTAAAAAAAAAAAAAAAAAAAAAAAAGTTTAGTTTTAGATTTCTCCAACTGAATTTTAAAAAAAAAAATCATATCTTCAGGCCCCTGAGAGATAGTGGATATTACCAACAAGATCAAAATCTACGACATACTATACGTGATGAAAAAGCTATTAAGTCTCTTTTTTGGAACACCAAAAACTGTAAATATCTAAGGAAGACATGATCAGTTTGAGGTGGGAGTTCAACAGAAACATTAGGAAAGAAGAGTGTAACACTATGCCTAATTTACCGAAAGAATTGAGCTTATTGGTGTGAATGCTGGAAGCATTCACAACAGTTCTTCTCCAAAAAAATTCTTTATTAGTGGGAATGCTGATTCAGCATTCACACTATTGTTCTTCTAAGGTTTATTAGTGGGAATGCTGATTCAGCATTCACACTACTGTTATCCTGTTCTTTCTTTTTCTTTTTCTACTTCCGTACGTTTTTCGGTCGCCTACTCCTTCAGCATACGTTCAGCTACAGAAACCATTCAATTATCAAAATGTTCAGCTCTTTAAGGACATTTATGCTATGACTTTTTTCCTTTATACATTTTATACTTTTTAAAATATTAAGCTTTTTTCAATTTTTTTTTACAATGTAAGTCGATGGAGAACCCTCTTCAACTTGCTCTACTTTGAAATGCTACTGCTTCTGCATACTTTCAGCTACAGACTCCATTTAAACTTTAAACAGGTCACATGATGTTCAGCTATTAAGCTATGATTCAGCTCGTTGCTATCTTTTACAGTTTTTGAAATATCACAGTTTTAGTTTTATGCTTTTTTCAGCCCTTCTGAGAGTTTTACATGAGTGTGTATGTGGTGGAATGTTGAGAGCTAGAGCAGGGGACCTATCTGTCAAAGTGGAAAGGAGATTTAAAATCTTCTTAAACATTTTTCTTCAAATTGCTCCTGTTCCCACAATTTTCACTCTTCATACATAATTTTTTACTGAGAATGTAGGAAAATCCGTGCTCTTTCATACAATGTAACCATGGAAGAAATTGGTCTTACACATTTGGCTCTGTGAGCCTCCAAGTGATGGCATTTCCCACCAACTGCCGCATAGACTCTCATATTAACTGAGAGCAGAAATTTCAGGAGGGAGGCAGAAACAGGGACTTTTCTTATCTGCTCCAGAGCTCACATTTTTGACACTACACACACAAATTTCACACAGTGTGTTCAGCAGANACACACACACCTGTACGAGAGCGTGGAAGATCTTGAGGATCTGTTTCTGGATGAGGACAGAGAAGATGGTGGCGTCGGCCAGCAGCTGGCTGATTAGCTGCTGAATCCTTGGCAGGAAGATCTGCATGGCTGCCAGTAATGGCTCCCTCTCATCTGCTTTCCTGTACCTGAAGTACACACACACACACACACA
>LKNJ01004660.1:17021-48427 GCA_002120245.1 Maccullochella peelii | reverse complement strand
TATATATATATAGTTAGATCGCCAGGATAGAAGCCCTGTACAGGATTCACTTGGACCAGCTCTCCGTTTAAAGGGTGAGAGTCTATAGTTCTATGGGATCTTGCCCTGTTAGAATTTCTAAAGACTGTTTAAGCTGGTGTCGAGGAAACTCGCCTAGCCTCTCACTGCCTTCATCCGAACGTCTACCCTGCCTCCTTTGGTAATCCACACCCGACTGAGTAGCCTAGTTTGTCAGATTAAATCACCAGACATGCCTGTTAACGGCAGCTTTCCTCTTATGGATCTGAGAACTTGGTAAGTTGCTAGGTTGAGTTTTAAAGGCTCGGAACTTAAGCCCTAAGGGTCTGTTTTATTATTATAGTGGACAACAAAATTAGATATAGATGTTGAGCAACCAGTTACTTAATGTTTTACAATCAGGAGAAGCTTATATTAAAGGAACACTAGAACAATTTTACTTTGCTTTACTTGATATATTTATTGCAGGAATATTAGCAGGACTATAGCAAACAGCTCCATAAATCAAGAATCAATCAATTACATCCATAATCATAATCATCAATTTCTCTCATCTAATTCTAAATCTTATTCTCTAACTTATCTAGTTTTAGGAGGGGGGAGTTTTAGCAACGGCCGTTGCCAAGCGTCCACCTGCCAAGGAGAGAGGGTTATCTTTGGATATCCCAACTCAGTACAAAGACAGAGAAGTCCTCGATCTCACTCCCTTGTTGTTTAGCAGGAAGAGCGTGGGTTTTCCATGTGCCAATTAGGCCCGGCAGCGGCCCGTTCCCCGAGTCCGTCTCTCTTGTCATCCTCAGTAGATGCTGCCGATCCGTCAGAGTCCATTGGGGTGTTGGCTGAGTGCAAAACTTCAGTGAAGTCCCAGAGATGTTGTCCAGCTGTCCGTCCCGTCCGCTCTGAGCTCTTCTCCTCCGAACTCTGTCTTTTATCTTAGCTGAGCCATTACCTCATTTTGACACACCAACATTCTGTGTGAGGCCCCGCGTCACACATCTTTTCAAATTCTATGTACTTTCAAAACCCCCCTCTTTCTGTTTCCTGTTACCATTAGTCATCTAGCTAGATGTTAACACTTCCCATAATTACACAAAACAGATGTCAATATTTGTGTAGTTACACAGCTCAGTGCATTTAGTATCACGGACAAGATTACAGATATATCTCTTAACACTTAATTTTACTAGATACGATTAGTTTTAAATGTACTTATTTTTCTCTTATTAGTTACAGTTACATTTTATAGTAACAACAATCACTTATCTTTGTATGTTGTGTTCAAATGTCCTGTTTTGTGAAGCTTTTGTGAAGTCCTGATTCTTTGTTGGTTGTTGAAGGCAAAGTTCTCTAAAAAAAAAATTCCCCACTCGCCCCACTCATATATATATATATATATATATATATATGTGTGTGTATATATATATGTGTATATGTATATATATGTATATATATATATGTGTATATACATACATATATGTATATGTACAGTGGGGCAAAAAAGTATTTAGTCAGCCACCAATTGTGCAAGTTCTCCCACTTAAAAAGATGAGGGAGGCCTGTAATTTTCATCATAGGTACACTTCAACTATGAGAGACAGAATGGGGGAAAAGAATCCAGGAAATCACATTGTAGGATTTTTAATGAANTATATATATATGTATATATATATATAAGCTTTTGATGTTCAGTTTTCATTGAAACTGTTTCATAAGGGTGTTGATTCAGCTCTCATTATTTGTGAGGGTGTAGTTTGTGGTATTGTTATATTGCATTACATGATACTGAAAGGTAGTCCTGTTATTTTATCCTCTCCTGTATGTGATATGAGCGTAAAAGCTGCTAAGAATATTGTAATGAGTTTATACTCATTTAAGGATTTAACGTGGCTCTAAAGTGAACAACACATGTGTCAGTGAGGGGGAAATTTGAAATACTAACTCCTTTTCAAAAGCGTACTCCTTCAATTTAGTATTGCACTTCCAAAAAATTGGAAGACAAAAAATAAAAGGTAAAAATCTGTGCAACAAAAGCCAAGATATCCTGACTTTTAGTCTCTAATATACTGAAGTCAAGCACCAAAAACACTGGATCCTACACTTGCCAAATTGCAACTCGATGCCGACCCTTCCTGTCTGGTAACTGCCCTTGTCTTTTAAACTCCACACCCTTGTGTTTCAGGGTTTCTGTTAACAAATGTGTAGTTTCTAAGCCCAAACCAACATAACCCTGATGACATCAGTAGGGGATATGTTCTCAAACTTTAAAAGGCTCCCTTCAGAGACACAGAAGACATACAGCTGTTTTCACAGGCTGTGTAGTACTCCCTGTGATCAGTAAACAGATCTTGATTGGGAAACTCAGTGCAGTTAAAACAAAAAGAGATAAGAGATACAGATAAAGGGCAGAGAAAGTATATAAAAAAAGTATAACATTGATATATGTATTTTGTCTTCACAAACACCGCACACTGCATAAATGTGGATTGTAAAAAGTTCTTTCCGGCTATGAGATGTCGATATTGTGGCTTCTCTCAGATAAACAATGCAGATATGTGCCTATTTGACAGTGCTGCAGTACAAAGTGTCACAGGTAGAGATAAGAGATTACAGTTGGCCTCTGCTTGAGTTTGTTCTGTCTGTACGCAGGACATTCCAGGAGCTGCGCTGTGTGACGTCTCACATGCTGGATCACATTTCAAAAGGCACGGCTCCAGCGGCCCACAGTCAAACCGCAGACCTCTTTCCTGGTGCAGCTGATTGCTTGCAAGCATTAAATAACTTTCGGGACTGGCTTATTAGATAAAGGCGAGCGTGCACACAGGAGCAATTCATTCTTTAGAAAAACCAGGGGCAAACTGCACAGACACACCCTCTTTTTCCCCTCTCTCGTGTTGCATGTGACTAGTCTGCAGCATTATGTGCTCTTTTTCTCCAGCTTCATAAATTTGCTCTAATATCCTCATATGCTTCACTTCACTCCCTCCACGCCCTCTTCCCCTTTCCTCCTCCTCCTTCACAGAACCCAGCCTCTACTGGTGCCACAGCAGGGTCATCTGGGGTTGCACAGCAGAGGGGAATGCGTAGAAACAACAAATCGCACATTTTCACAGAATGAAACCATGAATGAACCACACACAAAGCACAAAATACTCTTGCCAGCAAAAGTCCGGCAGTACTGACCAAGAAAATCTAATTAAACTTTTTTTTAGGATTCTTTGTTGCCCCTTTGCTATACCGATTATCCAAATGCATACAAAGGCTGTTTTAACATCCTGTGATAATGATCTCCTGGCAACCCTGAATCCACTGACAGAGTTTGCCGGTTGTTTGGTGGGTAGGCTATATCCTTAGAGAGCAGCAGAGAGTGCCCTGATGCAGTGCTGCTGTGTGCTGACAGAGGAGGAACAAAGGTGAAGCTGTGAGTACAAACTCTGCACAAAGACAGGAAACCTGATATTCCAGCTCTCGACATGGATCAAATCTAGAGGGAGGGACAGTGTGTGCTTGTGTGTGATATCAACAGCGGCGAACATTAAGTCCTGCAGGACACACTCTCCACAGATGGGTACACTGCATGTGTGTGTGTGTGTGCTTCCTTTTTTTTGTACAGTACATATGCACCACAATTAATCATCCTCGACTAAAGTAACTTGAGAAACTGTGTCAGCGGCAGAGTTTAACCTGTTTTCCCCAGCACTCACACTTTAGCTTTATCAGATCTGAGCACGGAAAGCAACAAAGAAGAATATTTAAATATATGTAAATCACTAAAATACATCAAATTAATTGCATGCACTTAAAAAGATATTCCTCATCAATAAAAAAAAACCTCTTTCTTGGTTAATCAAGCAAGGAAAGATAAATACTTTCAGTTGCATTGACTAATGTCAAAGTGACAGATTAATGCTGTCACTTTCTTTGACTGTTGAACAAGAGCTGTGTTTGTGACCATGTACAGTTCAGTGCAATGCCTCTGTGGGTTGTCCCTGACCCAGCATTGTTATGTGAAACCCTGGGCACCATGCTCCAGTGCTCAGCTATGCCGTCACCCCCTCTAGGCATGTACCAAACACAGCCCTTTGAGTAGCCAGCGAGCGGCTGCCCTCATAAGCCTCGCAAAGCAGCTTAGAGCTCCGGCTGCCTCCACGGTGGTCACACGTGTGAAACGTGCACTCTCACTGACACACAAACACATGCACAGGCAGTGGCCACAGTGAGACGGGTGGGGCTTGTTCAGCTTCATATGGACAAAAAGGGGAAGGGTTAGGTCACAGTCACTCCCACTCAGCTGTACTGAAACACGTTCCCCCTCAGGCACAACACACACTGCGCGCACACACCTGCAGAAAAAACATGCACAGAGACAGAGAGTACACACACAATGTACCGCTGCTCACCACCTCTCATGTTCTCCCTAGGAAAGAGGGAGGGACGAGGGCTCCAACAAAATCATAGCCATGTGTTGGGAGAAGCTGACAGTGTGTTCCTGAACTTTTTTTATTCAATGCTGGAAAGAATACACTTTCCTAATGACACATAGATTCCCACTTAGGTCCTTCCATCAGGCACTGAGAACAAATGAACTAAGAAATACTTTGGTGAAACTCAGCTTTAGTTCTGTTCTGTTGCCTTCACTGTTCTCCAAAACATGACGCCGCCTGGGTGAACTGCTACACCTAATTAGAATCAATTATGGGCTCGAAAAACAGCCAAACAATCGAGACAACAGAACAAAAGAGTGTTTATCTTGTATTATATCTCTGTGGACACAGGAATATTATCAGGGTTTGTGTCAACTCCTACTATTGGTTGCTTGAGATTTTGCTGATCTAAGAATTTAAGCTTTTTATAGTATTTTGTTATCCTCCATAAAAGTCAATTAAATTACTAAAATGTTAATGAAAGATGTGCTCTAAGCGCAGCAACCACAGCTCAGTACTGGAGCTTCTTCTTGCGCAAAGAAAGCTTAGTGATTCCTTTCAAGTCTTGGATTTTCTCCAGTCGTTTCTTTGATTTGTGACTCAGCTAAAGGATAAATATATACACCTTTATCTTGCTCCTTTCATTCCTCCTCGTCTTGTTTCTCTTACTCCTCCTCACTTTTCTCTGCTAGGGAAAGAATGAAGAACTAGCCAGTAGCAACCATCAGCAGAGGGATTCACAAATATGTAATAAACTGTATGCTCAAATCTGGATTAAGAACATAATAAACTGTGTTTCATAGGGCATAATCTATAAAGTAAATTGCACTAACATCCAAGTGTCTTGCTAATCGCATTAATAGCACTAAAAGCCTAAAACACTGAGTAAAAACAAGAAATTTAATGTGCTGATTGTCTGATATTTCTGTCTTCTCTGCTGACAAAGATATTAACAATATCATAATGGTCTATATTCTAGTAGATGTCATCAATATCATAAACATAATCACTGTAATTATCATTACCACCACTGTTGTCATTTAATAGTCTTTTCTCACTTTTGGCCATCATTTATGTAGCTGTATGTAAGGCTCAAACACACTTTTGGATGTTTTTTCACATGCCAGACTTGATGCCTCTGTAGTGGTTCAGCAAGATCTTGAATTTTCCATGTTTACTAATTGTTCAGTACAACTGAAACAGGCAACACATTTGCAAATTGTGTCAAGCGTTAAGTTTCAGTTCAAAAACTAAGGTTGAGTGTTCACTGTCAGATACTGACAACGCTGGTACAATATCTTCGCAGGCAGCACCTGTGAATCTATTAATATGTGAATATGAGTTCTTCTTAGTCAAATCATCATCCAATGCATCCTCCATATTTCTCCAGATGGCAGTGCATGTAGGGAACTGTCATCTGTTCTCTGTGCACTTCTGTTTTGGATTCATACACTGAACATTTGCTCCTACGTCAAACATGCCGTGAAGAACAGATGAATGCACACGAGCGCATATTGAGGTAGAGCTGATGTGTTGGCTAATAACTGACAATGTGTAGTCTACCTGACAGAAAAAGCTGATCATCTGCAATTCACAGTGATATGTGATTAGACTAATAAGCTAAGCTACACCAAACTGGTTAAGAGAAGTCTGTTATTAATATTATCTAATAGCTAAAGAATTAAATTATTTAAAAAAACACTAAAACATTTTCTCCTTAATCTCTCATTCACCAATGACAAGTGTGTTTCTCTAGAAATAAAGGCAACTAAATTATCTCAATTACATTTGGGCAGTATCACTAGTAGCAGCAGCATGACTCACACAAACACACACACACACACACACACACACACCACAGCTGTGTCACACACACTGTGCCTGCCCCTCTATGTCATGATGCATGCATATTATCCATCTCAGGCAAACTCATGACTGCTGGCCGTGTGAGGTGCGTGGTGTGTGTTTACGTGTGTGTGTGTGTGTGTGTGTGTGTGTGTGTGTGTGTCACTCACATCCAACAGGCCATCCAACCAGTGTCACACGCTCTCTGTAAAGCGCACTGCAGACCTCAGACTTGCATTTGATGCAGGCAGGAACCTGTAGAGATGAGAAATGTGACTGCAGCAGGGTTAAGTGAGGGAACAGAACTTTGATGGTAAAAGAATATTTCTCTGCTACATGACAAGACGGATTACTTCTGCATATAAATTGATTTCACTGTCTGTGATAAAATATGCTTATGTATGCGTCACTGGCGAACATTATTTAGCAGTTCTGATCTTATCTCCCACAACTATCTGGTCTCTGTCCTCACTGCTGTACATTCTGTGTTATTTTGGTGCACTGAAATAACCTAGTTTGGCCTTGAATAGCCCCACTGTAATGTTCCCACATAACCCAAATGTGGCTAAGACAATACAGAGTGCTGTGTTTTTGTGGTCTTTACCGCCCCCTGCTGGACTACCTTATAATGTCATATGCATGAGCAATGTGAAAGGCCAATCCCTTCTCACAATTGTTTTTTACTCATTCAAGAAAGGCATGTTCACAGCCTTGTGAGGGCACATTCAAACACAGGAAGACAGACAGATGTGTCTATGAGTGTGTTCCCGCTTTCCTCTCTACAGCTCTTCACCAGTCGTGGAGTGTAATCCGCAGGTATTTAAGTCTTCTTCCAACCAGCCGCGGATCTTCCCTCTAAAACAGCTGGCTGGTGTAAGCAACTGTGTTTAAAACGCAGACAAGGCCAGTTAACTTCCCCTAATAACAGTTCAGTTCACAGTCAAAGGCGGCGCATTGCATATTCCCTTTCATCCCTCCAGCGCCTCTGAGACAGAGACAGGAGTGGGGTTTTGAAGGGAGGGATGAGGGTCGTAGTCAGAGGAGGGGAAGAGGAGGGGGAGACAGCCAGGCTGAATCTTTCATTTTTTGCCCCAGGGGCGTGTGCTGCTGCTGTTGCTCTCTCTTTGTCTGAAGACTGATTAACAGAGAGCAAGACTAAAGGGAGTGAATATGAATTATATGTGCTGACAAAAGCTGCCATTGTCTCAAACCTCTACTGCAATTTACAAGTGTGTGAAATAGGGGGGAAAACCCAGATAAAGGATACTACAAAGATTGAGTAAAAATAGAAATACAACAATGTAAAAATATTCTACTACTCCTGCATTCAAAATTGTACCTAAATAAATGTATGGATGTGTCTGCAGTAAAATGAGCATCTAAATTAAAATTAGTCATTATGCAGAAAGGCTCCTTTAAATGTTATAATGTTGGTAATGTTGTACCTGTTTGTGGTGACATTAGCTCTAACCATCTGATATACTGTTTTTAATATTTTATGGGTTTATCTCATGCTTGAAAGTAAAATCACTAGTAATTGGCAACTAGTACCTATACAGCCATCATGTAGTGGAGATAAAAAATCTATTTCCTTCCAAAATCAAGTTACAATCAAGCTACAAGTATTATGTTTCACAGAATGGAAATACTTGGAAAAGTACCAGTACCTCAAAATTGAGATAACATCAAAAACTGTATACGGTGCTAATATGTCAATGTTGTGTTTTCAGCTTGTTCCGCTGCCCCCCAGTGGCCAATAACAGCTTGTACAGCTTTCAGTGTGTCAGTGCAATGAACCTTGTCCAGGCCTCTATGGTTTTACTGTAGTAACGATATTTCACCACATATAGCCATTTTTCTCAAGTAAAAAGATGCCATGTGTGCATATGCACTATGATTATACTATGCTGTACCAACCAGAAACAAAATAATAATTACAGCACTGGTATGTGCATCATAAAGCTAAATGTCATGATCAGGAATGTGTATTTAGTTTGTTTTAACAAACATTTAAACTCCATTTTATAATTTACTCCCTGGAAAAGCTGCAATAGAGTACACATTTCCTAGTGGATGAAGTTTTGCTGCAGCATGTGTCGGGGGGAGTCTGGTTGGGGTCGATGTAGTCAGCAAGGTCACAGGGGAGCAGAGCTTCCTCCTGCTCTTACTTGATCCCTGAGGGTCAGCAGGTCTTGGAATTCCTGGGTGGAGACGTAATTCCACAACACTTGTTCCTCGCTAGCTGTCTAGGACGACTGAACCCCAGCCAGTTGAAATCTAATTTAAGAACTGAGAACCTTTAAAAGAAGCAGTAAAAACTAATTGTTTAATTGCACTGGTGTTTCAAGGCTATTTTGAATGGGGCGTTCAAAGTGGGGCACAGACTTAAAAGAGGGTTGCGTTAACCATGACATTTTGGATCTTCAAACTTTTACAGTCAATAAATTTCAAACATTTCCAGTAAAGTGTGCCAGATTGACTCTTTGTTTCTGGTTGCATTATCAGTAAAGTGCTATACAAATACACTTAACAACAGTAATATCTATCAAGAGCAGAAAACTGAAACTGATGATGTTGTTGCATCCACCCTACTGGAGTGTCCTTGAGCAACACATTAAATCATAAGGGCCTCTAGGGGTGCTGTTTTGTACCTACGTTTGCAGGGATACGCCGCATTTATCATATAAACCTATTCTGGTGTTCCTATAAGTTCCTTAAAATGATTTAAACACACCCAAATGTACAAATTGTTCTGTCTTCAACAAGCACAATGCTTGACAGTTAAGCAATAAGCACTATTTGGCAATTTTGTAAGACTGCAAACATTACAAGTCAATACACAATGCATCTTTTCTGTTAACTTTGTTTGTACAGTTGTACAAACACTGTGTTCGTAATGCATGCCATTTCTTAAGCACTGAAACCACAGACCAATGGTTGTTTGTCCAGTAATAAGTTACATGTGATCATTTACAAATGTTTAGGAGTTAACTATTATCCCAGTAGGAATATTTCTCCAAAATAAGGAAGCATTTTCCCTATTTTGTTTAGAAATCCTCCTGATAAATTACAACAATGCAGACTTTGAACATCTACACAGTAAATGAACTTCTGGATAGGTAGTATTGCACATTTGCTGTGCTCATATGTTCTTATATTGCATAATAAATCTGTAAATCTGTAACCCGAGAATTTCTGTTAATCTGTTCTGTTAATCATTATCTCTCAAAACTGAACCCACCCAAAAAGCTCTGAAAGCAATAGCACTGCGTATTATTCTCTCATTTTCAATTGTTTTCTATTTGCTGTCCTTTGTCTCCCTCCTATACTCTTTGTAATGACCCAACTTGCCCTCAGGATCAATGAAAGTTAATTGCATTTTATCTTAACGGATGGTGTGTTTTTGCTCAAAGATTGCTCAAGCAATTACATCTGAGCTTCAACTTCAACATCAAACATCAAGGATTCTCCTGAAAACTCACGTAGGAGTCAGAACACACAATCATGATGAAAGATGCTTGATACAGAGTAAAATGTTGGATAAATGATTTCTGAATTGGCAACATCAGTTTCTGCATTTCAGAAGAAAGCAGCAGATGTAGTTTGCTACTCTAGACATTTTCATAGATCATTTTACACAGTCTGTGGTAATGAGGAAGAAAAAGGACTTTGATCACATCATCGTGTGCAAGTCTTGTGATGCTGTGAAAGTGTTTCTGATTGTCACAGGGAACAGACGCTGACTGACATCTGTAAGGTAACTACTCAAAATATCCTGTATATATGGTCTAACACCTTGTTTTCATGACACATCGGACTTTATCTCGAAATTGAGTAGTTATTGCACTCTTTTGCATTGCTATTAAATTGCATAATATTCTCAAACGGGTTGTACATTGCAACATTTCATTCATTAAGGGCCATGCAGTATTTATGTTATAACCTGCTATTTCTACAAGTTAGTGGGAAAACATTTAGCTTCATGACTAGATAAAATGCTCACTAGCCGTGTTAATATGATGGTAGAAACAAAATGTATTGCTAAAGAATTAACATGACTATGACATCCAGAGTCTGCTGATCCTCTACAGAGAAAATGTACCGCAATAATGGAGATAATGTCATTGATTATCCCTCATGCATATTAGGTGATATAGTTATTTGCAAACTGTGGTGCTGTGACGTGATTGGTCATGGAATGGAAGAGCAACCTGAGGCGCGCCCAGTCACTGAGGAGCGTCCCCTTGTCGTGTGACAAGCCCACCTGGAGAGAGGCAGGGCTGCGGGACAAGACAACATCTGTGTCCCAGCTAGTTGCCAGGTGAAGGAAACATCATCTTCCTCACTCTGTCTACATCTGTGACAACTAAACCCATAGTCCAACCCTCTGTAACCTTCTACATGCAGTGCTTGTATGTTATATTAATGAGGCTTTTGCGTGTGTACAGGTATCAAACTACAGTGGAAGTAAGCGCATCCGTTCAAGGAACTTTGGTAAATAACAGTGAAGCAAAGCCAAAGCAGGTGTTAAAAGAGGTAACCTCTGACTTTACATTACGACATTTTTGAGCTGTTTGCAAAGTCAAATACAAAACATCTTCTGTGTGGGAAAAACTATTCATACAGCTGCATGCTTTTCTGTGTGCATCACTGTCAGATAACACCATCTTTTCTGGAGAGTAAAGAGACTCATCTGGAATCTCTGCTGTGGAGAAACAACGAGAGGGAATGGTCTCGAGCCAAGACCAATTTGACCCGCAGTAAGTCAATGGGGAGCCTTCAAAACAGCGCTGGGTCCATAGAGGCCCTGAAGACTCTGTTTGAGTCAATGGCAGCCACACAAACCAAGGCGAAGAGCAGTTTCAGAGCTGCAAGTTTCACATCACCTCACAAGGCAGCAGACATCATGCCAGTGATGAACGGAGAGGTTGAAGAGGTAAAGAGCTCTGCAGGGGAACCAAAGACCCAAATTCCACCTGACGCTCCAGTTAATGGTGCTGAAACTGGTGCTAAAGAACATCGTGTGACTCGAAAGGTAAATACAATCACTTTTATTAGCTTAAAGGTCCGATTTGAGGCCGAGTTTAATAGGTGAAAACAAGCATTTTGTGTGTGCAAAAATATTGACTTGTACTCCTGTTTTTACAGATATTGCACGTGTAAACAAGCATCAGAAAACATCAGTAACTTATATTTAACTTACATTTAGTTATCATCTGGTGTTAGTCTGTGTGTGAAGATACCTGTCAATCATTTTGGGACTAATAGCAGATTCATTTTCAACACATATTTAACTTGAAACCAAGTTAAACTTTGATAGATGTCAAGTTTCTATCAAATCCATCGTGTAACTTCCAGAAATAGAACCGAGACTACATATATTGTCACATAGACAGACATAGATCTAGTGACAGTTCTCTCTCTCTCTCTCTCTCTCTCGCTCGCTCTCTCTCTCTCTCTCTCGCTCGCTCTCTCTCTAGGTGTTGAATCCGACCAGGATGGAGAGGAGAAAAACAATAGGGGGTATTGATTTTGAAAAAGTTGCAGCCTCTCAAGCTGGTGAGTATCAGACAGCATTCATCAAAGTGTGCTCTGTGATGAACCGCCAACCTGACCGCTATGTATTCCCACCTACTGCCCAATAAAGCTGGAAAATAAATGTTCAGAGTGTAATCCAACATGACAGAAAGGCATTTCTAAGGTCGCTGAAGCGTCTATTGAGTAGTTATCAGTTAGATTAAAACATTTTATTGTTCAGTGAGAGAAATGTGATTGGTGAGTTAACAATTTAAAAAACACAACATAACAAATAACTAAAAGCCCAGTCATAAATTACAAATGGCAATAATAAAAACATCTACAAATTAACTACATATGTACACTTCCAGGACAAAGACCAGCTGATAACTGGCATTATGTCGTCGCTCCAGACTTTGATTTGGCTCTAAAATGTCAGATACTATAGTGCTATAGTAAGTCGAAAAACAAAAAACAGATGTTTATAAGACGCTGTGCATGGATTAATGGACACAGGGCTGACAGAGTAACATAAATTTAACAGAATACACAATAGCAAATGGAAAAACATGTTTAGCTTTTCATATCAGACCAATTAAGTGTCTAAATCCTCATGCAACTGAAGAAAACCCCCAAACAAGATGCCAGCTCCCCTGGTAAACATTCCCTGGAAAGCCCTCTGTGAGCCCTATGACTCAGGTTAAAACTGTGGACGGTCTGAATGAAAAGGAAGAGGTGAAATGGAGATGAATGTCAGCACAGTGACTGTACAAGAAGCTGTGATTGACTCGACCTGTCGCGGGCCGCATTAGTAGGCCACTCCAGAACAGGACAGAAATAGCCGGCATGCTAGAAGTCCTGAATAAGTGCAGGAGGGTGAAAGGGTCAGCTGTCAGTAGGGCAGGAATGAAACCGAGAGAGGGAGCGACCGAGAGTGGCAGAGGCTCCATTACCAGACACAAACCAACAGGACTCAGACCTGAACATGTTCACAAAGATTGAAGGAAAGTAAGAAGAAGACAGGCAGGTCAGAAGGAACAGTGAGCTGTTGGTTTTCTGTAAGTACAGATTTGTATTTTGATCGAATGGGGCAACTACAGAATAGTCTGTGTGTCTGCTGAGCAAAAACAATCTTACATGTTATATGGCTTGCACATGCTCTTGAAAAACTGCCTACTCATTTAAACTCATAAAGCTTGTGCCAGTGGACTAATGATTACAATCTGTACTTCGATAAACAATCTGAAGACATATGTGTGTTTACTTTTGCTGTTGTATGCTTAGACAACTGTAGCGGCATTGAATTGCCTGTCCTTTTAACTCTCAGTATTTGTGTCAGTGGAGTCGGGTATCTGTCCCTCTCCACCACAAGTGGTGCATTTATAACTCGACCACACGGCAGCTGTTAAATATCAGCTTAGAAAATGTTATTAACACATACCTATTAACACACCTATTTGGTGACATGGATGTGAACATAAAAGCCACGTGTATGTTATTAAAATGAGCCACTTGTTTAATTCTGTTGTGTAAAATGTAAATCTTTCAGTCAGATGATGTCGTGACAACCTCCAAAAATAGGGCTTTATTTTGACACCAGCTGCCTTTTTGACAGCTAATAATAACCAGTAAACAAAGTGAGACAAAATTATGACTACGTTTGCCTTTACTCCAAATCCCATGTGAAAATTTCATTTCATTTATATCACAGCAAGTCCTTGACACCATCAACATGGATCTCAGAGAGCTCTGATTAGGCCCTTTTTTTAAGTGCTAAACACTTGTGTCAAAGAAATGTAACACATTAAAACTGCTGTGCCTGATGCCTCTGCAGATGAAAAGAGGAGGTCAATTGCAGATTTCAGAGACAGCTCCTTCATCCAAACCAAGGAGAAACTGTGCGTCTCGGTCAGAGCTATGTCTGCTCTCTATCTGTCAAAGGTGGGACCTCAGGAATCACCACGCAGCCTTTTAAATCCGGTAAACATGTCTGTCTACTCATTATGTGCCCTCTTCTTTTCAGTCCTGGGTTGGTTTACCCCTAAATTATAAGCACAATCTCAAAGATGCTATGCTTTTGTACAAAGAAAACAAGCTAAATGTTTTAGAGCATGATGAAGAAAGTTAACTATAAATGCATTTGAGCAGTTACATCATCATCACAGGATTTCATTACACACATTAAATTGCACCCTATCTCAGGATTTATTTAGAAAGATAGATGATTATCAGAAAAATAAATCCTAAATGTTTTTGTTTTATCTGCTGTGACCTTTAAATCTCACTGTACAGAGGACTGATGGACAAAACTATAAAAATAGAAACCATATAGTAATTTGTACAAATATCCATATACACTGCAGTTTATTATCTTTGACGGTGTCATATAACACATCATACAGTATAACACTAAACTATACCACATAATGATTACTGATGTAGTAAAATCTGACAGCCAAGGTCAAGACAACCTTGCTTATACTGTATAAGATTAACCTGACCTGAAATAATAATTGTTCCACCCAGGTACAAGATCAGTCATCTGAATCTGGGAAAAGAGTCAAACTAACCAAGGTAAGGTGGAATTTCATATGATGGTGTGTATTGGATTTGCATTGTCACAATAACATTAACAAGTGAAACAAATGCTTGCTTTTCCTGAGAGCTGCACAGTTGTCTTCAAAAGAAAGAAACAGATATTGGGACGCCATCCACTCTACAATTTCGTTTTTTTAAATTTACCATTGCGGTTGCATTTGCTGGTTGCTTTGGAGCTCGGCTAACCCACTGACACCTGGCATGTGGAAAGCAAATTAACTGGCATGATTTGGAAGGTAACATATCGCTTTCATTGCTGTAAGCATGTCTGCACACTCAAGTGCATGATTTTCACTGGATAGCTCATTTCTGTTACAAAGGACTAAATGATGAGAATGTTACTGTGTTCTTCTAAGATGGCCGAAGACTCCCAACAAAGGAGAAATGAACTCCCTCCACCTCCTTCAGCCAGACATCAGCCAGGACCAGAAGACAACTCTGGGGCACAGTTCCAACTGTCCATGCCATCCCAACTCTCCAAAGAAAAGTTATACAAACAGCGGCAGAAATGTGAGCTGAGAAGGCTCCTGAAGCACACGCACCCAGAGCTGAAGATATTGGATGAAGTTGTGGATGAGGAGCTTGCTGAGGTTTGGAGCTCAGAGACTGGGGTGACAGCTGGTGAAACTGGATATGAAGGAGAGGTCCTTTCAAGATGCTTGATATTTGAGAACTGTGCCCTGAGTGACAAAGTATCTCTTTACACCCCCAAGATGCACAGGGCAGAGGGAACAGTGGAAAGAGGCGTTGTCAGTAAAACATCAGCTGTGTTTGAGGAACATGAAGAGAGGCCATATAATGAAAGTGTTAAAGGGATTGTGGAGGATGACAAAACACTTGGTTCTAGTCCAGATCCTAACATAGAGTGTGAGGAGGAAATGATAAGAATAGATGTTCAGGCTACCAGAAGGATATTTGAGAGTCAGTCTGTGAACATGTCCAGATTAAATCCAGATAATAAGTTCCAGGGGAAAATATCTATTTCTGGGGATGAGGCAGGGGCAGTCCAGAAACAAAAACAGGAGTTTGAAATGTGTAGCAAAGAGAATCTACATGACAAAAACAAAAGCAACGCATGTACCAAAAGTCTGGATTTGACAGATCAGCCCCATAAACAAGGGCCATGTGTTCATATCATTGGTCAAAGCCCTGACCATGGGTTTCCTGGTAGGGAAGAGGTTTCTACTAGTGAAACAGTCTTTGAGGGTGAGCCTACAAGCCATCCTGATCCAGAAAAATGTGGGGAGATAATCAAAACGAGTGCTGCTCTTTTCCAAAACAACCCATTTATCCCAACAAATATAGAAAGGGAGCATTCTTTTGTGCATACATCAAAATCCCAAAGCCCAGCAGGAGACAGTGAGGCAGCTCAGGACTATCTAATAGCTAATGTCAAGAACAGAACCCATTTGTTTGAATCAATGCCATTTGACAAAATTAGGCATCAGAACAAGGACGAAATTGAGACGATGGTGGAGAACATCAAGGAAACATTGAATTCCCTTTATCATGTAAATGTCATACATTCAGATGGCTCAATCATTGAGGTGAATGAGACAATGATAGCTAAAAAGGCCAAATTCACACTATCAGAGAATGGGCCTAAGATAAAATACGATGAGGTGGCTGAAGGTGGGGTACAAAACTTCATACTCCAGTTGCTACCACGGGCAAACCTAAAGTGTCAGATCACTTACATAAAGGAGGATAGTAAAGGAAGTATGGAGGCCACAGTGGTGAAGGTACCAATGCACCAGTGTCAGTTCACTACCAACCAAGACACAGAGTTTAAAACTGCCAATGTGGTTCAGCTTATTGAGGATATTCTTAATCAAGATAACTCTCTGAGGAAAGGAGTGATAATCCAGGAGGATGTGGACAGATGTGCTGAAGTCATTGTTTACTCCCTCTACAATTATTTTGATGAGGAAGATGTGAAAAGTTACTGTCCTCCACAGGGTGCAGAGTGTGATGAATCAGAGCCAGAAAGAGGTGATGTGAGTAGAACAGACAATCAAGAACTAAGAAAAGGTGCTATTGGATCAGCCATAAGCTGCCTTCTAGAAACTTCTAAAGACCAAACCTGCCAAGGACCAATAAGACCTGAAATCACAGTAAAAGGGAATGTAAAACTGTTCAAGAGTTGTATTGAAAAGGGAGATTTGGAGTATTTGAAAACTCTTCAGGCTGAGCCAACACAGCAAGAACAAGAACTCCCTCCTAACCAAAATGTGACTGGACAAGGCATGGATCTTCATCATGAACAGAGAGGCAATCAGGCAGAGGAGAGTACTTCAGAATGGGTCCCGGTGGATGTAAAGAGACTGAAAAACATGTTCTCTGGAGATCAAAGACCAACTCAGCCAAAGCAAAATGCATGGGAAAATCTTGCCAAACCTACCACCATTTCTTGTGCATTCACAGGTCAAAATGTGACACTTGGAAAGAACCAGTCCTCTACAGAATGCAATGTTGGGGTATTCTCCCATGGGCAACTAAAGAATACCTTTAAGGAGTGTGGTGCCCAAGCAGAAGAAGAAGCTAACTCTACAGTTGCACCACAGGGACCATACCTACATCTTGAGACACAGGACAATGGCAGGGTCCACCAGGCTGAATTAGTTGAGGTGGCAGATGACAATGACGAGATATCTGACCTCCAAACTGCAATACATAGCCTCCAACAGGCCACAATCGATGCCAAATCTTTGCATTACTCATCACAAGAAAAACAGAAAGTCCTTGTTCAAGAGTCTTTTAAGGAACCCGTTGTCTCAGTTACAGCTTGTAATGTCAAACACTCAGGAACAAAAGCAGAATTACCTCAGGAAAATGAGGACCCATGCACTGAGCCAAGGTGGGATGAACTTCCATCAGCCTCCAACATCACCTCAGAACCTAAATCAGACTGCAAACACGAGAATACAGAGACATGCCATAAAGACACAAATTCTGAAGAAGTACAAACTACTGAGACATGTAGCAAAATGGCTTCTATGGTGTCTGTACATAGTCCAGAAACAATAGCAGCACAACAAGAGGATACGGAAGTTGTTTTTGAGGGTAAACTTAAAGCAGCTTTGGATTCCCTGGAGAGAGCCAACATTAATGTCACTAGAGGAGATTTCAGAGCAGCTATGATATACAGAAAGTCTCCCAAACCTCACAATGAAAGATCACAAAATGTGGATGCAGTGTCTGTTCAAAAGCCCACTAAGGAGGAGGTTTTCCCTGTGACTGAACCTAAATCAACTCAGGCACCACTGAGAGAAGAGGTGTCCAAAGGACAAGTGACTACAGCAAATGCAGAGCCCCCAAGCCAAAGTGAAACCCTAAATAAACAAGTTACAAGTGCTGTCTCAGAGAAAAGCAGAAGGCCTGTTGGTCCAAAACCAGCCATCCCACCTAAACCTGAGCATTTGAAAGTGAAACAAACAGACATTCAATCAACCAACACAAAGAATCCTGAGGCAACCCAAACTAATACTGCGAGACCCAAAGAAACGGTTCCTCAACCATTGGCAATGACATTAATGTCACCTAAGGATGAACATAAGCAGGAACTGTTCAAGATTAACAGTGGCGCAGACTCAGGACATGATTCAGTGGATCATCAAAGAAATAAGCTTTTTGATGAAGCTATACAGATGTCTCAGGAAATGAAAGTAAGGTATCAAGTCCAAGGTTCAGTCGTCACCTTGGAAAGCGATAACACAGATAAGAATACTATAAATCAACAACAGGAGATAAATGCCACAGCAAAAGAGAAAAGCAACCAAGATGTCCCAATCAAAGAGAATATGAATGAAACAGATGAAAGTCATGTAGATTTTCACGAAGCATGTAAGAAATTTGGAGGTAAAAAGGCATTTTCAGTGAAGAATGCTCCTGTAAAGCCAAAAAGAGTTAAAATTGCCGAGCCTGAAAACAAAAACCCAAAACACATGTCTGGAGATAATTCCTCAATTCTCGCACAAGTGGTTGAGGACCCACAACAAACTCTAATTGGTCAATCATGCAGTAACCCAAATACCTGTGGAAAACCTTCTGACAGCAAAGACAAGCACGAGGAAGAAATGAAACAAGAAAGCAAAGTTGAGATGAGGGAAAAGAAAGGACGAAACGAGACAGAGGACGAGCGCCGACAGCGGCTGTCAGTTCACATGGATGAGATTATGAGAGGGAACATAACAGCAGCCACGGAAATTTTTGACAACTTGCGAAAGCAGGAGGAACTGCAGAGCATTCTCAGTCGAGTTGAAAAAATTGAACAGGACACAAGCGAGGTTGATGTAAGGTCTCTGAGGGGAGTATTTGAGAACATTCCTGACTGGGTTGTCAGCTCCAACAAAAAGAAACAAAAAAAGGTAAAAGTAGAAAACAAAGCAGAGAGGATGCCATTAACGAGGGACAACACTGAAAGCAAGTCCTCAATGGCACATGTTTTTGGAGATCTTGAGCGAGCCAGTGAGGAAATCATGAATCTAAAAGAACAGACTTTAGCCAGACTTATGGACATAGAGGAAGCCATAAAGAAGGCTCTTTATTCTGTCTCTACTTTGAAATCAGACTCAGATATTGCTGGTTTATCATGCCTGTTCAAAGAGTCATTAGGGACAGTGCAAGAATCCCCATCCTTTGGTAACATTAGAAAAATTAGCATTGGCTCAAGCAGAACAAAATCACTGCTGACACAGGAAAGCCCTACAGCACAGGGAAACACAGCACTGCCAGTTAGCCAGAGTGCAAGCATTGAAGTAGGCTCTGCAAAACAACGAGAAAGTCCTCCATCGTCACCCGCCTTTATCTCCATCCAGTCGACTGCTAGAAAAATGGATAAAACAGAGACGCTTCCACCAGAGACCACAATCTGCCCGACATGTCAGCACAGCCTAAAGACTGAGGAGAAATTCCGGACAACAAAAACCCTGGCATGCAACAGCCCTGCTCAAAGCAGAAAAAGGGACCCCAAAAAAGGAGGTCAAAAACAATCCTCTTACAACTCGCTTAACCCTAAACGAGAGCTCAGTGTACTCGATGTGCAGACTGACCATGAGGGGAACAGTATTATGGGCACCAAAACAGTCACAGAGAACTATGAACGGACTGATAACTTTGGTAAGCGGTTTTACTCTTCCCAAACCTCCACTGTTGTCACTACTCAGCCAGAAACTACAACATCCACAGGTCAGGCGGTGGTCAGTCCGGCTACGTATCATGTCACCAAGTATCCAGAAGTTCGGCTGCCGATCAGTCAGAAACCTTAAATCATTCACAGACAAGTGCAGTTTGTTACCTATTAGCTAAGATTTGGCAGTGTTATGTACATATTTTATTTGCTAACATATAGATTATGTTGGTTATTATTGCTTGTTTGTTTATTTATAAGAGGTTTTATTCATTTTAGATTTTCTTATTTGTGTTTGGGGATGTATTTTTAGCTTGCATTCTTTGTGCACTGTTTTTGATTTGCATTTGAAATTAAATGCACATTATTGGTTTTCAATTATGCTTTTGGATTTGTTGTTATTAATGCATATTTTATTGTCAAAAAATCTTTTTGTTTTAACCAAGCTCAGTCACATTTTTCTCATCAGTTTCAACCAGCTTGTCGAGAGATGTGTTCAGCCTGTTTGAAGCCAGTTTATCCGATGGAAAAAATTACTGCAGACAAATACATTTTTCACAAAACTTGCTTCTGTTGTAAACAGTGCAAGAAGAAATTAAGGTGAGATATTAAAATATTCTTCAGAAAAATCACCTGCAACATTGATCGATGATTCCAAATACTGATTTCTTGTCTGTGCCATAAAGAGTTAGTTACTTTGATGACTTTGATGATGATACTGATAAATGTCGTATTGGTCCGAATATAAGATAGCCCTAATTGTAAGCTGGCCCACTGGCCCACTTATTTAAAATTGAAGCAAATATTCCATATTTAATTCTGACATATTTTAAATGCATTTTCATGTTAAAATAATACAAGCTATGGTTAATTAATACAACTCCATACATTCATAGAGAACATCTACTGTTGTAAAATATAATACAACCCCAATTTTTCAAACATAGTTGCAAGAAACTTCATCTTATACTCAGGCCAATAACTACAATAAACTTAATGTTTGCCAAATACATTCAAAATCTTTCATAGATTAATTGATTAATTGGTTCAATGATTGTATGTAACAGAAGCAATGCTTTTTACAGACTACTAAAAATAAAAATAGCACAGTGCAACTTTACAGTTTATTTACATAATTTTCCTTTAGAGCACTGGTTCCCACATGACCAGGGGGACAAATGTCAAATGAAACTAAAGTTGAATAGACCTTTTTCACATTTTGACTTGTCAAGCACAGGTGTAAGTAATAACATTACTAATTGCTGCATTGAAATACTCTAATTGCAGGAACGGAGCCATCATTACCATTATTAGTTTTCCTGCTATGACAAGTAAAAAGCATGACAGAAAATGTTTGGGAACCACTCGCTAACATGGTTAGATATATGATAAATTTTGAAAGATGATTTACAAAATGCAAAATGAAACAAAATTAAATACACGTGATTCATTTTTTGTAACCCTTGCAAACTCTAAATGTATCCTTAATTGAACTGTAACTGACATATTGTGCTCATTTGTAGCATGTACAATTATGCACCTTTATATGGGGAATTCTACTGCATATTTCACTACCAACAACTGTTCAGAAGAAAAGGGAATTATGATGAGGGCTTTGGACATGCTCAGCACAAGAACCGATGGCTTCTAAGAAATACTGCTGACGTGGTTTCCAATGAGTCTGAGGCATAAATATCCAGTGACAATGTGAGTACCAGCAGGCACCACTTATCTTTATTATGGATTCATTCTCTTGTCATATTCATGATAATTCATTAATTTGGCTCCCATCCTTTAAAACTGTGTACTGTTTCTGTTCAGCTGATGGTGACTGACAACACGGAAAATCTTCTTGAAGCTGTGTTTGAGGCACCATGCAATGGCCGACTGCTGCCCAAATCTTACAGTGTGTTCATACAGTATATAGTGATTGGTGATGAATGAGTGTGCTGGCACATGATCCACAACCTAATTGCAACGATGGCTTAATCATTGTAAGAAACTGCAGAATAAGTGTGACAGATGCTGACGCATGTAATTAATCTCTCTGTCATTCAGTCAGTTTTATTAAATTACCGTTTGCTTTCTCTTTTTTTTTTCCGCTCACAATTGCTACAACGCATTACCGTAAATATGTTTGTATAATCCTTTCTTGTGGACACAAATTGAAAAAAAGGTTTGTAAATTTCATTTTAACTGGGAAAACAGAGAAGAATCAAAAACAAATGCCATTCTGTTGCAAATATTGGTACCAGTGTAGTTGACAGATGTTTTACCAAAAATAAATAATTCTGGTCAAACACAAAAGCAGAATACATTAAGATAGTTATACAGAAAATAAAGAGGCTCATTCACTTGGCTCCTGCTGTGAAGTACTGCTGGTACTTCACGTCTTTGACAGTCTGTGTCCTACCTGTACACTCATGAACTTCATTCAACCAGTTACATTTCTACCTGCCATATTGATACTGAGGACCTGACACAACATTAATGTAATGAGTGAATTTCCCAGGACTTTACAAATAAAGGCATTGCCGTGTAATTTGATTTACTATTTATATGGTATTTTTTCTCCGAAATTTTATTTATTTTTGATAACATTATCTTATTTTGTTCATTATAATCGTATTTGTAATCATATTGCATCATACTGCATTCTCATTTAGCATGCAAGAAAGGTCCCTGGCAGGACACAAACCCTGGACGGTGCAATTCATGGTTGCAGTCTGAACTCCTAGGTCACCAGGGCTTTGTACTGAAGTATATTTTGATGCAAATACTTTTGTACTTTTACTTAAGTAACATTTTGAATGTAAGACTTTTACTTGTAACAGAGTATTTCTACACTGTGGTACTGTTACTTTTACTTGAGTAAAAGAGTACTTGTTCCACCACTGCTGACCTGACCTCTTAGCTTACAACATTGACAGTAAAGAAAACACAGAGTCTGTAATGTATCAGAACTGTTCTTCCCAAACTAAGCTCTTTATCTGACCTAACATATCTGACCACAGTAATATTTGACCCCTGTCTAACCCCTTGCCCAGGTCACTGATTAAAAGCTTTGGAGTCTTCTTAACATGCTGAAACTGTGTGCACTAGTAAGAGCATTACTCAGTAGTAGGGTGGTGTCATTACTTTGCCAAGAACACTTACTAGCTTACAGTAGTATCCTACTTTCAAGGGCTAACTAAATACATTGGCAATAAAGATGCAAGACAACAGTGTTTAAAACAACATTAATCAGTTTGGGTTTGTTTTTTTTACCACGTGGGGGCAGAACTCCATCACAGGAACATTACACACACATTTGACATATTATGGCCTTATAAAGTTGATATGTTGCCTATTTAAACATCCAGCAGACACGGAGCAACATTGGCATTAATTTGGAGGTGTGTTTCTGGCTACATGATAAATGTAAATCCAATCCACCAACTCTCAAGAAAAATATCTTGGTCTTTTTGCTGCTAACTGCTCCACTATGTTCACCAGCTAGTTGCTAACTTTATCTGAGTCAATAACATTACAGTTGTGTGTTGATGTCAAAATGTCTGTTTATTTCCATTTTCCATAAAGTTGACTCCTAGCAACTGAAATACATAGAGAGAATACATCCATGGGAAAAGAATAACACATATACTGTCCATTATTCAACAATTAAAGTGAGGTGAGAAACAGTGCATAGCTAACATAAATATACATATTTATATATATATACAAATCCCAGTTATCAAACAATCCAGACATTTTTTTTAACAGATTCTAACTAAAAATAAAACTATAAATTTAATAATTCCAGCAAGTTAAACATGAGTCAGTTAGGTTACTGCATTTTCTGATAAATTCTTGTTACCAGTTATCAGTTGAGGGCAGGGAAACATTTTTTCTGATTTGAAAAAACTCTGAAAACCATTATTCCCATATAAATCACATTTTTGTGCTCTTTTCTGATCCCGTCTCAGCAGTCCCATTCTCAGGTTTTCTGAAATTAAAAACAAGAAGGTGAATATGTAGAATTGCTCAGATTTTCTTGTAAGCGAAATAAGAATAAGAAATAAGAACTGAAAGGGTTCATCAACTCACATGACTTCAGTGTGGTCCTGGAGATCAGTATTGCAGGTTTCAGGCAGTAATAAACATAAACCTCCAGCAGCAATGGGGATGATGCCATATATCAGCATGGGGATAGTGTAATGGTAGACGTTTAGGAGCCTGATCAGTGGAGCGAGGATGCCCGCCACACGAGCACACATGGAGTTCAGACCTACACCATTCTGCCTGCAAGTACAGACAATAGACTTATCATAATAATAACAAACATGGCATTTTCTGCCAATTTTAAGTATAATAACAGATTTTATGTTTTACCTTGGGGACATTACCTACCTTACCTTAGAATGGTTGGGTATAGTTCTGCTGTATATACATAGACTATGGAGAAACTGGCTGTGGCGGCAAATTTTCCCAGGACGGCTATGACTGTGACCAACAAAGGAAGGTCTAATGGACAAATAATAAATCAGACAAAAACACATTTGTGACACATATAAACTAAACGTATGTGTGGTCAGAATGCAAAGCATGTCTTAGGTTAGAAGATATTTTGGGATGTAGCGAGAATCACAAGGCAAAGAACACTGTTAGTAAATTTCTTAAAATGTTAATTGTTTATAAAATTTGGATTTGTCCTAGTTCTCAAGAATCAGGTTCAGGACGGACTAACTAACTAACCTTTTGGAATGGCAAGTATCCCAAGACAAGCACAACCTCCAAACAACAGGACCGTTGCTAGACATATTTTCCTCCCAAAGCGTTGGATGAGAGGCAAACAGCACAGACGTGCAGGAACTTCTACTAAGCCAAAGATGAACTGTGTGAGGTAGATATCCAGACCAAAATTGCCAACATTCAGGCTCAGCCCGTAGTACACCAGACTTGTGCCAAACCTGTTAACAGAGCGGAAGAGATATCTTCAGTGCAACCACAAAGGTATGGCTGTAGATGTGGTTGTGGTTGTGGTTGAAATAAATACTCACCAGACGTAGTTCATTATGAGAGCACGTTTTCTCAGATATGATATCCTGAAGATGTCCAACATGTTGCCTCTTTTAGATTTATCCTCAACCTCCAGCTAAACAATGTATGTAATTCATTAGTTAGTGTATATTTATTTCATAGATTTATTGTGTTTGATTCTGGTTGAGGCCACCGTGTGTTTGATGCAGTTTACCTTATCTAGCAGATCTTCTGGGACCGTTCTCCCATTCACCTTGGCTGCCCTCCGGATCTCCTTTATGGCCTCCTTCTTCCTGCCCTGGGTGATGAGCCAGCGAGCTGACTCTGGAAGAAACCTAATTGACATATACGTCCATGATCACAAACTATAATATACACTTTATTTTGTCCATGGCTAAAATAGAGATTAGCATCTAAAACATTAAATCCAAGCAGCGCCCTGACAGGCTGCTGACCAGTAAAAGATTCCCAGAACAAGGACAAGAGGGCTGAAGAGCACCAGCTGCAGGATCCTCCAGTTGCGGATCAAATAGGCAATGCCAGACAACACCATCAGTCCAAGAGGGAAAAAAGAGTGGCAGATAATGGTGCAGAAAGCAAACTTGGAGGAATGACTCCACTCTCCACCTTCAAAGCAATAATACAGACAGAAATGTCATTATTTCTGCAATGTTATTTTTGAAAATAGAAAGTGTCTGTGTAACTTAATACTTACTACTCTTATTATGACAAATTTCACTGTAATTTTGACAACATTTAGTTAAATTCATGTATGCATCTGTAATGCAAAAGTAGGATGAATTCAACACATGCAACACTCAACAATGCAACACATCTGCAATGCAACCCAAGGCAGTGTTGCAAATGTTGCCACTGTAAGAGACAACTATTGCAACTGAATTGAGCATTGCAACTTGCAAGTCAAAGCATCAACCATGAGTGGCTTTGTTTGTAATGACAACAATGATCTTGAATAGCCTCCTCCTACAGTAGAGATATAGACGGATGACTATGAAGCCCATACCAATGGTTCAAATACCCATTGAACTACCCAGACAGAAGTTTCAGTTGTGAACATTGTACCAACCTATCACAAATGCATTAGCAATTATGCCTGAAATGGAGATGCCACCTAAAAATTTGATAACTATATAAACATAGATGTTGGGTGAGAAAGCAGCACCGACGCCAAACAACAGTAGGAGAAGCAATGAAAGCAGGACCACAAAGCGTCGACCAAACCTGCAAAGAGAAGAGAAGAACTGTTACTTTGGTACTTGAATTTTGTATGAAAATGAGACATATGTGAATCCTTCCCTCCTATAAGCTTGGCACAATTTAGATCATTTTAGCAGATACACTGTACGTTTGAAGTAGTTTCTTTGAATGCAGACTCGTTTCGGTTCACTTGTTTGAATTTGCCATAAAATCAAGTTCTACTGATGCTCAGTTGCTGTAAAAGTAAAAAAAAACACCCGGTTCAGAAGTGTAAGTATCAAGTACATGGAGTAAAGGTGGGTGTGAATGTGTACCTGTCAGCCATCTGCCCCAACACCAGCGCTCCAACCAGAAGACCGGCCATGTAGATGGACTGCGATGCCTCGATCACACTGCTCCTGTCACACACCAGGTTGAACTGATAACAGGAAGGATTGTGAAAGGAGGAGAAGACCACAGAAAACACCAAACTAAGTTTTGTTTTTCTCAGCAGCTACTTGAGATTTTTAAAAACTGAAAATTGCAGTCAGTTAAAAACAAAAAGGGGAGGCTGAGACCTGGAGATTATGACAGCGGTGGTGATTCCATCATCACGTACTTTCTCCAACTTCACAAGTTTTTCAGGTTTTTTCATTATCCCATCATTATACTGTAATATTGTATACTTTAAGTTTTAAATTATGGTGTTTTCACTTTTCACATTTTCTTATGTTTTGAAATGTTTGTATATATGTTCAACGTATGCATGTTCATGAATACGTTGCTGGTCAGCCATAGCAAACTATGGCTGACCAGCAGCATGTACCACAACCAGGCATTATTGAATGAGGTCAAAACAGTATGGTGGCTCAGAAGAGACAAAAAGTTAAAGTCAACAACTGATACATAATACATAACAGCTGTCACACTACTTAATAGAATGGAATTATTAATTATTTCTCATATAATGAATTTGCATTTTTGCCCAGCACTACTTTTTACTATTCAGAGACAGTACAAAGGTGCAACCCAACAATAAAAATAATAAAATCACATACATCATAAGAAGTAAGAGGGGAATAGTTAAGTGTGTTGTTGTGTGGGTGTATAAACAAGTATCTCTTACATCTGTCACAAGGCTGGAGGCACCTTTGGGGGCCTCAAAATGTGATCCATTTATGCATCCAGTTGTACTGTTAAGCCCATACGCTTCAATGGCTCCCAAGTCCAAATCCACAGGTGTGAACATTTTGCAGCTTTCAAAACTTCCATCCTTGTTCATTGGGAGGGTAAGATTTCTTTGTCTCTCATCTGTCAGGTTGGGTCCACGCTCCAAGATCCAGTCAGTGTTGCAGTAATGTGGGAAGCTCATGCCTGTAAACACCTGGCCAATCACATCAAAAGCTGTGAACATGCTGGAGATGCATAATGCGGCCACTAAACATTTCTGAAATAAACCAAACTCCCCAATCTCCTTCAGGATCTGTCCGAAGTTACTCATATTGGTATCTGAATGTCCTCAGAGTGCAGCGTGGGACAGTGAAAGATCCACTTTTAAGCCAGTCAACTTGCCTCTCATCCTGCAAGTTAATGTTTAAACTGACAATCACTGTACTCTTATGACCTGCCAAGTTGCTAAGACAGACTTCTAGTATTAACTATATGTATTAAAATGTGACATGTCAGGATTCCTCAGGCTGAAGTCCAGCTGTTGTGCAGCTGTACAGATCTGTAGCCCACTCCAGTGTCCACCCTTAACCTGACCTAAACATTCAGAATTTAATTACCATAGGCTTAATCTGTGTCTTCAGCAGAAATGCGTGAGCACAGGAGGGTGGAAGGTCTCCAAATGCTATAGGAGGAAGAGGACAGCACTTTGTGGAATTGTGTTTCATGGTCAGACTTTTAAGTATGAAGTTCTTATGACATATTTAATAAAACTGCTCATTTCTGATTATAATAACAGACTTTAGTCTGGGTAGGTAGTTTTCTAAAGCAATGTTTGCACTTGTGGGGCTCAAAAAGTCTTATCAGGAAGGAAATTATCAGGAACGTATCAAAGTCTGAGTTGAGTGGACGTTGAGCTTCGAGCTCCAAACCAGCAGCTCCTCTCTGATTGGTCACAAACATGTGGGTTGTGCTTTTAACCCACCAATTTAAAGGCCCTGATGCAAATGTTCCCAATCAGCTTTTTACTCTGATTGATGTGGTAGGTAATGATGTACATAAAAAACCAAAAAGTGCTAAGAGGTGGCTGATGTGCTCATTCTTTATTGATTAAAAATAATCAAGAGAGACATGCTTTGAACTTCAAAACGATCAAAAATAGAGCAAATGAAAGAATGAAAAAACTGAAAACAGGTGGAAAATTCAAATATTTTACAGCCTTGATGAGTTATTGCCTGGACAAAAGTGTTTTTTTTTGCCGGTCATCTGTTCAGTTGCTACAGCTTTGTTAGACCACATGTAAGCAGGACATAAGAGACTGTTGGAGAAAGGATGAGAACAAAACCATTAGATCCAACTCCGTTAGATGTAGACACACACACACACACACACACACACACACACACACGCTTCTCTCAGGGCTCATACACACCTATCCTGTCCTTGTCTGCCGTCAGCTGCAGACTAAACCAGGAGAATGGCACCAAATACTGCAGTTCAAAAACTTAAGAGTAACATTGGGTTACTGATTTTGTCGCTCCCCTTCGAGGAGAACACAGGATCGACACACCTGTACATCTTTATTTCAGGTATCTTCACGTGTAACAAGAACTACATTTCAAAGACACTGAAAATCTGAATCAAAACCTTGACGTTATGTCCAAAAAAAATAAAAATAAAATACACTCGGTCATTTTCAATTTAAGGCTAGCATAAAATTTTACATTTTTAAAGTCAAAATACAAAGATTTCCTCTTAACATTTTATCTGCAAGCAAGAAATTAATTCATTTTCATTCAGTATGGCATCTGGAGGGTTATGATATTACATCACCAAATCAAACAGTAAAACCTTGCTAGCGTTTCAGATCTACACATTAGAGCAGAGTGTCAAATGAACCTGCCACTGCCGTTGGCGCCAATAACTGCGAGATGCACATTCATCATCAAACCATGACATTAATGCACAAAAACATGTGTGGCTGAAAGGGTGTAGGCTGCTGATAACAGCCTTTTTAATCCAAATCCAAAACCCATTTCTAATCGTTCAAAATGTCTACAATCATAGCTGAGCTGAGGACTTAAAATCTTAATTTTAGTCGTCGTCGCAGGTGTATGACTTCAGATGTGGGATAAAATAAGTAATGTAAACAGTCTCCGTTTGGTATCATTAAGAGTTGGAGACAAATTTGCTGTTATTCGGCTCAAAATGTGGGGAAACTGAAGGTGGACAGGCATTAAGCCGTGCATCAGGACAGCTGTGGCTCCGTGGTAAAATATATTCAAACTTTTCAAGGAAAGCTGAAATTGTTTTTATGAGTAAAGGTAAATTAGCGTCATACATGACATACAGTAAGTGAGAGTATGTCCAGCAAAACGGGATAATTCAAAGCCAAATTTGCAGTGTCGTCATCTACCTTCACACCACGCTACAACCCACAATCGTGTCAGAGGACAGAAAAAAGGCCAAGAGTGAAACACCCAGTATAAAAACAAATCAAAGCCAAATGTCATTATTTACATACTAGAGGTTAAATCAAGTACTTATGTTTCATCCACATAAACAAAACTGCACTTAAGTCTTTTTTTTTTAAAGAATTTGAGGAACTGATTCCAAACAGACACAAACTAACACCAACAGAAGACACATCTGCTCATACAACACTGTGGTTTCAGCTTTTGTAAAACTTTTTACTTTACTACAATTTCAATGTATAATAAAATTTACAAAAACACTCTTTCTCTTTGTAGACTTTTTGATTTCATGCTACATCAATTTTGAGTTTGGACCAGCACTATGGAAACCCCAAAACACAAATTAGCATAACATAACTGTAAAAATGAAGACAAAAGTCAAAAATATCATGCACTCCTTTTACCCTAATCATTTAAGTTTTATAATTAGGTACATTTGTTGAAGGGTTACATCAACTGAAGTACTGGACAATCTATATGTGTAATAATTTAAAAACAGCTTCATTAAGTTGTCTCACACTTATCTCTTTCATCAGGAGACTTTTCTTTCTAATAATGCTGGTTGTATCAATACTTATAAAGGATAAGACGATATTCAATATTTTTCTTATTGTCAACAACTCCCATGAAAAGACCAAAACCAACAGTGAACTGATTCTACTATTATTAGTAGAACTACTAACTATTATCTGTATATCCAAAGTTTGATATATCTTATTTCTCTGTGCCATAGACCTCCATTGTTGCCCAAATACTATTAAAAATACATAATTGATTTCACAATCATTTCACTGGGTGACATGTTCCTTCATTATGAGGAACATGGGCACTGTAGTTTATTTTGAGACAATCCCACATACACCACCCTGCTGCTGTAAATATTCACTAAAGCACCAAATGTGTATTAATCCGAAGCTGAAAATAGTCCCCAATGAATGCAACATTTTACTTCTGTTTGAGTAACATTTGATAAAAACCACAGTGCCCAGCTGTTTCAGGAAATTACTTTGCCTTTTAAAAAAAATAAAACTATATATCTGTGACCCATTTTTGAAGATTTGCGCCTTCCATAGGAACGAATGGCAGGGGAGTCAGAAAGTATTGAGAGACAGACCAACACCTTATTGCATTTTAGTCTTTTCATGGCGTTTGTTTATGATAAGCAAAATATAGAATAAAACTAGCCTCATCCTTTTTTCAAGATTGTTAATGTTTGAAGTGTTCACATCCTTTTGAAAAAGTATCGTCACATTACATTTGCTGAGCCACATCACATTAGCGCTCGTCAGTGGGGAAATGTTTCAGGTTGAGTACACAAGCGTGTCTAAAATTTAAATTCTAGTTGGCTTAGTAAGCTGCATCTTACCTCCTCTGTCAAACTCAAAGTAAAAAGTTAGACATGAGCAACTGAAACCACATTTGTACACTTCAGACAACATAATGCTCCATATGGTAACTGGGGACATCCCAAAAACGTGCATTCAGTAGTTCTGATGAATATAAGGCATTGTTACACTTATCAGGATTCAAGGGCATTAGTTCAGATTGTGCAAATGCATCACATATTAGAGAGAATAAAATAACAGGAAGAGGGAGACCAGAAGGGTAAATGAAAACAGTTTGTTTGCATTGCCTTCTACATATACGCTGTAAACTTTTTTGAGTGATTCTTATACTGTACGCTCTGATACTTCAGCCGAGCACCCAATTCCAAGGAGGCGGTGTTGTTTAATCCTATGGGTGACAAAACGGTACTGTTTTCTTTGGCAGTAGTGGTTTCTTTACAGCCATAGAAAGAAAAAAATGCATTAAACTATGTAGTTTTTTTTTTGTTTTTTTGTTAAATTTTCACATTTTTTAGGCAAGTCACGGTCCCAGGTAGAACAACAGTTTAACTAATGCTGAGCTGAGCAAAGCCCATCAATTTGACATCATCTGGTATTTCAGACCCCTCAATTCCAGAAGCCTGTGAAAATAAGAGGGAAGAATAAAAAGAAGTGAGCAAAAACTATATATATATAT